>PVIJ01000385.1:181224-304122 GCA_004024925.1 Scalopus aquaticus | reverse complement strand
TGTCCCCTCTCTTCTCTTTACTCCGACTCTTCAGTTTATTTATAAGTCCAAAGCACCCCAGGGTCGATTGTATTGCGTAGGGTATCCGGTTCTCGTTGAGACAGCTCTCAAAGTTAGGGATATTTTTCTCCAAGAATCGATTTTTTGCAGGAGAGACTGATCCTAGCGTCTGTTCGCCGCCATGTTTTGGGGGCGTCCTATCCTCCTCTTTAAAGTAGAGGTATCTATAATTGACTTAATAGCGCACAGGTTTGTTGCAAGAATTAAATGAAGTGTTTTGATGGTTCTCAAACATTCATGATTCTTTACCAGAATCACCCAGCCATCAGTTAAATCTGTGGGTCCTGATTTAAAGATGAAATGGAGAGATTTTGTAAGAAGGAGGCCTAGGACAGCGGTTGACGCAGCATGAGTTTTTAATAAATGTCAGTTTTGATCACTTAATAAGTAGATAAAGGAAGGTTGATTGGAGAAAACACTACTTTCAAGTTAACTTTTGAGGGAAATATAATTTAAGAGGTCCTAAAAGGTAGGCCAGCCTAACATACCAGAATTTCTGGAAGATTCTAGCATTGCCAAGCCAAGGGTCAGGAACAAGCCATCTTCTAACTGAAAATGGTTTGATTTTGAAAATACGGTTAGAACTGTGGCTGTTATGTAGCCTCCTAAAGAGCAGTTCATTTAGGCTTTGAAATAGACACTGGGGATATTTGCTCATGACATTATTTTAAGTTTTCCCTCCATAGAAAATATAGCATATATCCCCTTTCACTGTAAGTTAAATGGCTTTGTTTTATAAGGAATATCCATCCTTCCCCTGCCTCAGTGCTCCTTTTCACTTCATATCTATAACTTCCAATTTATTCCCATTAGTTCCCTCTTTTCAATCTGTTTTTTGCATGTCCATTACTACTTTGGACAATTTTTGAGCATTTCTACTTTTCTTATCCACCCCACACAATTCCTATTGAACACCTAATTCATATATAATGTACAGCTCTTAGCTGTGTTGGGAAAAATCATTAGCATATAATTAGCCATAATTTACATGGTCTATAGAGTTTTTTTAATTACCCCATTTGGCTACCACAAAAGAAAATCTTTCCTGTTTATGCATCTAGCATCTCTGCAAGCAAATAAAAGGATTTCCAGCCACAATAACCTAAAATCTACATAAAAATAAGCACTGATACTTTACTTTCTTATTTAACTCTATATTATAGAGGTGTTAGAAACTTAATTGAAGGCAAACATCCCAAGGCTCTGACAAGAACATGTCTGTGTTAATTTATTTTGCCCGCTTTTACTTGTCTGGCCTATATCAATTTATCTTTATGGACATCATTTCTATATTTCTCTTAAGGAGGCAGAAATAATGGCTCCACATGTTAGAAGTACCAAATTGGTAACATCATCCCTAACACTTCCCCCTATGCTCTGGAACCTTTGGTGATTCCAACAAGTTTGGAGTACATATTCTGCTAAAGGCTCAAAAGAATGAAATAGCTTTATTGCTGTAGAATTGAAAAAAAAATTATATAGTTAAGGTGTACAACACGATGTTTTGACACACACACCCATATGAAATTATTACCAGAAGAAAGATAATTAGCATATCTATCACCCCACATAACTATGATCTCTCTGTGTGTGGTGAAAGCACTTAAGATCAACTCTTAGCAACTTTCAGGTATATACTACAGTATTATTAGCTAGGGTCACCATGTTCTACATTAGATCTTTAGAATTATTTATCCCACATAACAGCCTATATATCCTTTGGCCAACATTTTGTCATTATCTCCATCACCTTACAACTGCCATTCTACTCTTTTTGGGGGTTCAACAAACATTTTTAGATTTCACTTGTGAGATCATGAAGTATTTATCTCCCTGTATCTGGCTTATCTTTTTAGCATAATATCCTCAAGATTCATCCATGTTGTCATATATGTGTTGTCATACATGGCAGGATTTCCCCTTGTTTTAAAGACTGAATAATAATCTTGTGTGTGTGTTGTAAAATGGCATATAACATCATATCTCAAAGAGTTTTGTGTATAAAAATAACTGGTAAATGGTATTTTGGAAATAGCATGCAGCATATAAATTACCACAAACATACCATGTATTTTCAAAAATACAATCAAAATTTTTGGGAGACTTTTCAACTTTTGTTATTTACTGCACTGTTACTACTCTTATGATTAAGACTACCCATAATATAGTGGCAGGACTTACTGGTTTTTTTCCAAAAAAAATTTCTTTTTATGGAAGCAAGGGTACTAGGTCAAACTTTTCTTCCATATATGTGAAGAAGTCATGGGAGTAAGACCCTCATGGGAGTAAGACCCTCATGGGAGTAATCACAGGGTCTCAAGAGTTTGCTTTATCACTGAAGTCCTAAAATGCCCTCTTGGTAGACTACCCAATTTAGAAAGAGTGAAGGTAATTTTGAATGTATAGTCATTGTAGTTAATAAAGACTTTAACCATAGAGAAGTTCCTCTTGGTGCTAAGGACTTCAAAGTTCAAATGCTAGTTTATCATTCTTTCTTAGAGAAAGGAACACAGCAGAGATGTACTTTTGCTTCAAATTGCTTTTACTCTAGTGGGCAAATAGGTTTTACATTGTTCTACGTTCATGGTTTTTTCCCTGGATTTTAGTGGATATAGAAAACTCTAACTGTGTTACCTTTATTTAATCAGAGACTTTTAAAAGGTAATGACTGTCACTGAGCCTGTTTCTGTGATTAAGAGTCATCTCTGATAATTCATCAAGTTTGGATTCTTTCTAATTATAAGGCATTTATATTCTTTTCTCAATGTACTTATATTACTTTATGTCAACTGCTAGAATTCTTCAGGGCAGAATAAGTTGGGCCTTTATTTCCCCCTACTGCTTCCCGGGTAATCGTTTGAAGGATACTGTGAAGACTCTTTTTAATTCCTCTCACTTTGAGGTAAGCCTTTATAAAGAGGGTCATGATGCAGAAAGCAGACTTGGGCTGAGAATGACATTGTTTCATAAAAATGTCAATGATTATTAATTCATAGAAGATTTGTGAGGCAAGTGGAAAGACCTGATAAGCCTCATTTCCTTGACCATATTCATTTTTTATCCTGGAAAATAAATTTTGCTAATCACTATTTAAAATTGCATTTGCCTTTTATCCAGCCACAACCATGTTCATTTTAATTAGTTCAAGTTTGTGGGATGTAAAAGTGTTTTCCAATTCATCAAGATGTTACTATACTAATTCTTTCCAGAGTCCTAAGCATTCCTGGAAAAAAAAAGCATACTTCATAACAGATTAAAGAGAACTTCTAAAGGCACTTGCCCTCCACATGTACCTAAGGCGTCTGAAAATGTATAATCCTAAGGAAAATACCTTACTTCCAAACCTCTTACCACTGAAAATCCAGCAATTTTAAGAAATAATGATGAACCTATGTTGGGCTTTAAATATGCTGAATTAGACTAAATCTCTAAGAACACATAGTGCTGTTTCAAAACAGCACCACATTAACCCAAAGACTGCTAACCTGCACATAATGTTTCTTTTCAGTACCAAATTCTCACAACTTGCTTTCAGATGCTGGTATATCCTCTGAGGCTCTTCTTGAATTCAAAGGTCAAGGAACTGACATTTTAATATCAGCAACATAACTTAGGAAGCTAGCAAAAAGATAAACACAGTAAGTCACTTGTCCGTTCTTGACAAGTAATATGGCTGCTGCAATGTGAGGTATCCCAAGTGAAAACAACAGATGTTAGTATCGCTTTGTGTAAGAGATCCTGGCAGGTCATAGCCAGAATCAGAATGAGCATCTTGA
Organism: Scalopus aquaticus; assembly: GCA_004024925.1. Lineage (NCBI taxonomy): Eukaryota > Metazoa > Chordata > Mammalia > Eulipotyphla > Talpidae > Scalopus > Scalopus aquaticus. The sequence continues at coordinate 300,286 of PVIJ01000385.1, read as the reverse complement.
ATGCCCTTAAAAGAAAGCTATCAGACTAAAAGGATCATGACCCACAGCAATAATATCCACCCTCAGAATTCAAATCACAGACTCTAAGAATGGGCAGAATTAAATGCCAGTCTTTGGAGACATTTTTCTGAACCACCAATGTTTATGTGCCAATCAGTGCTGCAATTGAGTTTTAAGTGGATTTAAACCAAGAGTGGAGTGGAAGAATTTTTAATGAAGGTTGTAAATGGGTTTTCATTTAACTTAATAATAAAACTTTCTCCCAAACCTCATTGAAGTGGTCATTTAGGACACATATATATCTATTCAAATACATTTTTCTAAAGCAAGACTTCCTAAACAGGTTATGATGAATCCTAAACTTTTCTAGAGCAAAGGGTTTGATTCATTCTTTCCTCTTTTTCACAGAAACAGGCAAAATGGTTTGCCCAAAGTCAGTGCTCAGTTCCTATTTGTTGAATAAAGAATGCTATTGACATATTATGAACTTGCTGAAAAATACCCTACAAGACCCTTACCTCATGTTTATGCTATTGAAGGGAAATTCACCTTCAGTCTTGTTTTTTGCCACTCTCCTCCACTGTTCTGGTACTTATTTCCTTATGGGGACAGCTTCCTCTTTCCTTTATCTTCAGTCCTAGTCACAGTCCAATCCCAATTCAAGCTCTATGTTGTTTATAAATTCTTCTTCTACTCTTCAGCCCCAAAAAGCTACCTGAGTGATTGTTTAACCCTAGAATTCAGTGATTTTCACTTCTCTAGTTGTTGATTAATGTCACACTTTGATGTACAAAGACTTGATGGTGAGGATCACGTCTTTTTCACTCCCTTTTCTCTCAGGTTCCAGCTTACAGAGAAGAATGAATATGAATAGTCATATGAATACATATGAATAAAGATATGATGGACGACCCAGTTCACTTGCGATTTTAGTTCACTTCCGTTAATAGATCAGGCTCAGATCAAGGCTCTAATTATGAGGGCTACTCCAGACCTTCTCTAAATAGAACAGATGTGTGATTTTCTTGAAAAATTATTGCTAACTCACTGTAATATAGGACCACAGACTCACAGAATTCAGTCTTTGATACTTAGAAATGTTCTACAATGATACAAATCTCTCTCCTTAAAAATCAGATATGCCAATTTTTGTTTTGCAAGAGTGAGTTGAAATTGATGTGTAAAAATGTCTTTTGCACTTATTTGAGAATATGTGCAATTCCTTTTTGCATTTTTTGGATGTTCATATTCTGTTGCAAGCCATCCTCTGGTATATCTGTGACCCAAAAGTCATAGCAAGTAGAAAGAAGAATCACATTATACCTAGTTTTCTTTCCCATTGACTGACTAAAGTAAAATTTCCACATAACAGGAAAGTAAGTCATTTTCTCTTAGTCCCTGAGTTTGTGAAGTTAATAGTTGTTGAAAGGAGTCTATTTGACAAAATGGACCACCACCTCTACAGGAGAATAAGGGCTGTTAATTTATACATTCTAGATTAGTAAGAACAGAGTATTAACTTAGGTGGTCCTAAGAATCTATCCCACTTCACAGATGTTTCTGAAAAGTCCAAACTAAGAAAGATTAGACTCTTGATAAATTAATTTCTACTGTTATAAATTTAACTTTAGACTATGAGTTTCATGTTATGTAGCACTATTAGGTAGTAATCGGTAGGGTACTTGTTCTCATGTTAAATACTTTACCTGTTACACTAATGCACCGTTTGCCACCTGCAGTGCAAGTTTATACAAAACTTGTATAAGTACAAGGCTTTACTTGTCTGGAAAATATAATTTTGTTTACTTATTTTTTTATTTGGATTCAAATGGGCAGGTTTATTATAAACAAGGGAAGGGAAGTCCAGGGTGCTTGCCCAGATGCAAGCGGGCAGCAAGAGCTGCCCCTGAAAGGGACAATTTTGCTGAGAGGCCTGCACCGTCACAGGAGGGCGGTCTCGGGGGAGAGCTGCCTCTGCAGCTTTGCAAAGGGAGAGGTTGGTGAAGAGAAACTGCTGCACAGTCACAGCGGGCAGGAGGCTGCTGCCTGGAAAATATAATTTTAAACCATTTCTAAATATCATCAAATAAAATATGTTCTAGTGACTGAAAAAGACTGCTCAGTGCTTTCTTCCCTTTGCGCTCTGTCTGAGATAAGTCCCTTTTGGTTGGTTCTCACCTATCCATTTTCAGAGGCATCTTAACCTTGAGCCAGGGAGCCCCTAGGCCATGGTCAGTGGGCTCTTGGCAGGGCTAAAGCTCATCACCAAGCAGGTGGTTGGCAGCTGTGGACACCATTATTTCAAAAGTTTCCAGAAATGCCAGAAATGCAGAGCTCTTCTCCAGATTGCTGGGATTCCGTTACTTGGACAGCTGCCAGAGATGTGTTAGAATTTCACATGGGAGTGGGAAAGGGCAAAGCTCTGTGGCTCTTTAACGCTCAACTCCCAGCACTGACTTATAGTTCCTCGAAGCCCTGTGGGGAAATGAAAGAGAAACACAGACAATAAGATCTCCGTTGACCTGCAGAGTGTACACACCATTCTTCAGAATAAAGAAAACAATATGCATTTTCTGTGCCCCTGAGGATTTTATATTCTAAAGGCAGAAGGAAAAATATTTCAAAATATCCAGCTCAGTCAATAAGCCATACACATAATTAGAGCTATGTAACCACTGGAGAAATGTGTAACTATGGCAGCCTTCCTCCATGAAAAGCAATTTCTTTCTAGAAGCCATATAACATTGTGTTTGAAAGTGTGCTCTCTGGAAACAGACTGCATGGATTAGAATCCTAACTCTGCAATTAGGAAACCATGTTGTCCCTAAGTGTAAGATGGGAATGATAAAAGTATTTCCTTTGTAGTAGCATGGTTGTGTTAATAAAAAGTACTTGCATTTAGTGAGTTAATATATAGAAAATTTTTTGTATCAGTAATTGACTAATGATAAGAGCTATGGCAAGTGCTGCTTCTAGCTAGTGTCCCATTCTCTTGTCTTTAAGACACATCTGAAGCTTGGGTGACTCGTTTCTCCATTCTATTTGTAGTAATTATAGTAAAAATAATTCTTCACATGCTAAAGGTTTAATGTGGAAAGGCGATAGGTCCTATCTCACTTCTCATAATAAATTTTTGAAGCTGATATAATTTTAAACTTCATTTTAATATGAAGAAGTCAAGGCTGAGAGCTTTAGTATTTCTCAAAGACTGAAATCCAAATTTGACTTTTTTGGGAGCCTGTTGTCTATTAAGGCCTCTTGTTTCCCCCCCTTCAACCATGAAAGGATATTGGGGAGAATGGTCAGCATTTGGGATGGGATGTGATAATGAACAAAATTTTCTGGTAAGTGGGTAGAGGAAGGAACTGAATAGCTCCCTAAATATTATAATAGAAAGCAACTGACATGCAAGTATTAGCAGCAGGGTTTTTTTATTGTTATTGTTGCCTCTGAAATTTAAGAACCTAAACCATACATCAGAAGTCCACTCAGATTATGTTTCCCATTTCTAAAGTTCCTTTCATTAATATTTATAAGAGAAGGAAGATGAATATAAAAGGCAGAGTATCGGAGACCAGAGTTATTGATATTTTATCAGGTTTTGGTCAGAAAAATATAAAGACTGATAGGACTATCAGGCAAGAAGGAGAGAAAGTACCTATGTGTCCTGGGGTAGATATTCTGACTTGTACTAGATAGAGAAGCATCATCTTTACAATTAATGGCTGAATCCTCCATGGTCAGCCCAATCTACTTTTAAGAGGTCTAGGTTGAGTAAAGAGCTTGATGCTCTAAGAGGCATCAAGATAAAAGATCAAGGCTAAAGTTGTAGTAAGTCCTTTGGGGCAGACTGAAAAAACAATAAGTTTATTCAAATGGTCTATGGACTATGTTATGAAAGCTTCTTCAGGGATGCATAGATGGGTTCCAATGGATAACTCTGTTGCTGTTTATGGAAGGTCTTTGAATTTAATACCCAATAATGAATAAACTACTGGTGGGTTCTTCCTAAATCATAAGGTCATCAGAGGCGGATGACTGAGTATGGGTCTCATTTCTTTTCACTATTGAATATTTACTCTCAGCCATATGTATCTATGTTGAGAGTCAGCAATGAAGCATACATGCAATGGAGGAAACCAAGGGGATTTTGTCAGATGGGAAGCAAAAACTGATTAGAGTCAAATAAAAATGTAACTTTGAAATTATTGGGGTCTCTAGAAGAGAACAGCTCTAGGTATCCATTTACCTTTCAGTAAACCAAAAATTAATGAGCGAAGGGATGATGGTTGTTTCAAGCCACTAAGTCCTGCGGTGGTTTGTTACACAGCAATATCTAATAGGTACAACCACTGCAGCTTGTCATCAATTCTGAGCTCTGGCATACACCCTGAAATAGCCCTATCTGAATGTGAGTCGGTATCTTCAGCTCCTAGCACATTCTGACATTCATTGCTTCTCGTGATATAATTATTAAATGAGTTACATCACCGAGCTCACATCAGTAAACATTTGAATTGCTCTCTAATTTGTGATTAGTTAAGTTTATTTTCTTATTAATCAGCATCGTATTTTTTGATTATTTTTATAAAGAAGTTTATTTAAAAAAATTATTTCCCACCATATGTATGCTTGGTTTTTTTGCATTAATTAGTTTATTTTTAAATTGTGGTAACATTAGGATTCTCTCAGTCAGGTATTACTACCAAAGGGTACCTACCGTCCAATTACTCATAGCCCACGACCGTAGTCCACTTTAGCTTCCTTCTCTCTTGGTTCCTACCCATCTCCCAACCTCTCCTTCCTTTGGATGCTTCAGTTCTTTAGTCAGTTTTCCAGAGCTAGCTTTTAAGGTTGTCTTTCTCTGGTTCTTGCCTTGATTTCTATATATTCCACTTATTAGTAATACCAGCTGGTATTTATCTTTTTCCTTCCTACTTATTTCACTGAACATTTTCTCTTTCAACTTTATCCCTATTGCTGCAAATCACATGAGTTTATCTTTTTTGATTGCTGAATAGTTCCATTGTGTGTGTGTGTGTGTTTATACATCTCATCTTTATAATCCATTCATCTATTTTGGGGCTCTTAGGCTGTTTCCATATTCTGGCCATTGTCCATAGTGCTGTTATCAGTATAGGAGTGCAGGTTTCCTTTCATATTGGTGTTTAATTCGATGTCTCTCTGTTTCTATATCAGTTTTACTCAGATAAAAATGAGTAATAAATTTGAAAAATTAATATACTTTCTGAATTCCTTTGTTAGAGAATTTAGACCATAGAAGGAGCCATAAAAGGATTAGGACAAATAATCCTAAGAAAAATGAGAATGGAAGGTTTGGCTTGATCTTAATAATATGGTAATGAAATTTTAAATCACAAAACAGTTCTTAGGGATACAATCACATCACAACAAATCCTTACACTTCTGGGCCCCCCTGGTGGCGCAGCGGTTAAGCGCTGCGCTGTGGAGCTGTTGGCAGCAGCGATGCGAGTTCGACGCCCAGCCAGGGAGAGTCCCACGTGGCGCAGCAGACCTCTCCTGCCTAGCCCGCTGCTCCCCTCAGCAGTGTATTTCTGATCTGCCTGTTCTGCTCCCCGCTCTGTCTCTGGTGAAGCCTCTCACCACTCCACACCTCTGGCCTGTACCCCAGCTGTATGTATAAATAAATTAAAAAAAAAATCTTAAAAAAAAAAAAATCCTTACACTTCTATGTGATTTCAAATAGTTATTATCTGTCCTACATTTTATTCATTGTAATGGCTATTTATTTTTCCTGAAACTTCACTCAAAGGCGAGGCATTAACGGTGACTATAAATTTTTTAATTTGGTGACCAGGTTCTACTGTTTAGTAGAATGCAGGATATAACCAAATTTTAATACTTTATCATTATTAGCTAAGGAACCACTTTTTGTGATTGTCCACAATATACATTTACAAAATGTGCATAAGTAATGCTTTTTTGGACATGAAGACTTCAGAATCTCTTCTGAATTCCATAAACATAAGGAATTTTATGTTTGGGTTGGACATGTATCACATTACTTTTCCCCCCATTATTTATCCTTTGGGATAAAATGTATCAAATTCCAATATTAGATCTATGCAAGTAGGTAAGACTTTTGCATCATTTGCCCCTTCTCTACACATACTACAGTAGTGCAGTGTGGGCACTAGAAAGCTGTTTACTCCATGGAGTGGTGAGGAAGTAGTTCTTTTGGTGAGACTGAGGACAGGCTGCTGGCTTCCTTCTTCTACAGAAACAAGTGAGGTAGCAATCAAAATGGGTAATTCAGAAAAGGATGAATAAAAAGGAAGTAGCCCGTGTTGGCCTTTTAATTATCACATTAGACTGCAGCCATTTAATAAGGTTTGGTGCTTGATTACATTCCTTGTCTCCTGAGGTGTAGGAACGTCTCTGATCATGGCAGGGTTGTTGATGCAAAGAGGCTGTGAAAGACTTGTTCTTGTCTCATTCTTTCTCTGCCTCATTAACTTGTTCATTTTAATGATTACATCTTCATGAAGTCTAACATTTCAATATCAAATGTTCTGTTCTTAAATTAAGCATTACAAAAATAGGGGAGGGAGTTTGATCATCAGACAATCTGTCTTCATCTATTTCCACACTTACATTGATTTTAGCTCATTATTTTGGGGTATGCAGGGACTTGTGTACCCCTGTATCCTTACCATCTATTAATATAACTAGGATTTCATTTGTGCCTGTATTCAACGCACATTTATTGTGTTCTTTCAATGTTCAAGGCTCTGGAGAGAGGTTTTAAAGAAATGAAAGAGAAGTTTTGATTCCTCAAAAGACCAGGTCTCTTTCCCTAAAATGAGCCATATTTGAGGCAATCCTGCTAAAGAAAAGGTTACCTTTTTTTGGGCGAAGAAAAAAAGCCTTGAATAAAGGCTTGGAAGACTAGAAGCAGACACAGGAAAGGAAAAGGAAATGAGGGAAATTCACCTGTGTTTATCTTCAATAACTTAACTTCTGTACTTACATTTTATGTACTTTTTTCTAGATTTGTTGTATTGGCATAAAAATATCAACAAAATGAAAATATACTGGTATGGTTCAAAATGAGAGACATGGGAAATAGTTACTAAAAATGGATGCTCTTAGGAATTTTAGGACCATTAATTTTTTGAAGTCAATTAAACTGGTATCTCATTTCAGTGTAAATTAGATCCATGGTGAAATTAAAAGATATTCTAGTATGATTTTATTCTTCTTTCTAGAGAATAAAAATATAGTCTGTGTATAGATATCATCATTAATTTTCTCTTACACCCTCCTTTAAATGAAGTCTATCAACATTAACTTTGTTATATCATCTAAGTTAACAAATATTGAATATTTGATCAATTAGAGTATGATAATTTGCTTTATATGGAAACAAATACTTTTCTATACTATACAATGGCTACTTTTCATCTAAATACAGCCAGGTCTTTATAATATACATTATAATTCTAATCTATCAAGAGAATTTTTAAAATTTTGATTCTGTGTTTTCACTCTTTAATACTATTTTGTTGCCATTTATTAAATAATTCAACAAATATTTATTGAGAGATTAATGTGTATTATATACTATTTTAGGTGCTAAGGACTTGGCAATAAGAAGTGACAAAGTTTTCTTCCTTCATAGAACTTAAAATTACAGAAAGAAAGACAGGCGATAAAAAGAAGACTGAGAAGTGATAGTATATCAGGTGGTAATATGAGTTGTGGAGACATAGAAAGTAGAATAGATAGTATAGGGAATGTAGAACCCTCTAGGTCCTAGGAGCAGCACTGAACTTGGGAGGAAATTGCAGTGAAATCAGTGGCTACAGCACAGGGAGAAGAAGTAGGAAATAAAAATAAAAGCATGAAAGGAACCATGCCTTGTGGGGACTGCGGGGGAATGAAAGGCTTCAGCTTTTGCTCTACAGAAGGAGAGAAGTCAATGGACAGTTTAAGTCAAGTGTGACATTAACTTACACTTTAAAAGATTTCAATTTTTTAAAGAAGGTTGCTGTTTTGAAAATCGATTGAAGAGGTCCAATAATAGTAGTTACTGCAGCTGTTGACTATTGCAGCGATCCAGGCAAAAGTCGATACTGGTTTTGACAATGTGGTAGCAGTGAAAGTAGTCACATTCTGAAAATATTTTTATGAGATAGTATAACTTATTGATTGGATATGAGATATGAAAGAAAGTGAATTCTAAGTCAACTCTCTTATTTAGGATGTGAGCAACAGGAGGATTGGGATTTCTATCTCCCCAGATGGGGCAGACTGCAAAAAGTAGACATGAGGGTGGGAATCAGAAGCTGGATAATGGATGTGTTATCTTTGAGATGTCTAACAGACATACAAGTGGAGATATTATGCAGACAGTTGAATAATTGATCTGGAATTTAGAGGAGAAGCTCTGGCTGGAAATATAAATCTGAGAGTCATCAGCGTTCAGATGGCTTTTAAAACAAAGAGACTGGATGGAAGCATCTAGGGGAAAAGTGTAGATAGAAAAGAGGTGATATCCTAGGATAAAGCTCTGGAGAACACAAACCTTGACAGATAGAAGAATCGAGGAAGAATCCACAAATGAAACTAAATAGGTGTAGCCAGTAGAGCTGGAAGAATTGAGATATGCCATGAAATTAAATTCACCTTTTCAAATGTTTATTGGCTGTTTCAGTTTCATCTTTTGTGAATGTCCTCATATCTTTGCCCATTTGGTGATTTTGTTTGTTAATATTTTGCAAATGGAAAATTTCACATTAAATTCTGATTTTTGCTTTTCTTGAGAAAGAATATCTGGCAGTCGCTAACATTTTCACAAGGTAACATTTGAAGGAACTTGAGTTAGAGCAGATGCTTTTTATTTCTGCAACCCAGAATACTCCTTATGACATTCCAACTAGCTCATTTCACTTACTTATTCCATCTCCCTGACCTCTAGAAGCATCTGCACTGGGGTCCTCCATTGAGAAGCACCTGAACCAGTTTAGAAATCCAGGATACATCTGAGTTTCTCTTGAAAATATTGTTTAATAAGGTTAAGGCTTTGTTTAAATAATACACACAGTGATGCTATATATATATAAAAAGCAAAATAAAACACAAAATAATCTTCAGCTTATTGTGTAGACAAATCCTTATTTTTGATAATTCCAAAGCATGAAAACCAAGAGTTTTAAAAGGAGACAGTGATATTTTTTTTAATCCAATTCCAAATACTTCTGTAGGTGGGTCTCAAAAATTCACCAAAACTCACTATGTGATTTATTTTGCACAGCAACCATCTCTAATACACATAAAACATACATTACTATTAGGCAATATATGCATAACAACCTAACATTGCAGTCCAATTTCTAAAAACATCTACCATATAAAGGAAGTTACACATACATTTTTATTATGGCAACATTTTCAGTTGATTAAAAAAATAATACATTCATTAACACCTGCCTTCCTTAAAGGTTAAAGTGGTGATAACTCTGGCAAGAATAATAGAAAACCTAGAAATAAGAGGAAGAGGAAAGGTAAGAGGGGGTTTGGATGGAGATCAGTAAATGAGATATTCTGGGGCATTTCTTCACTGATGAGAATCTGGAATGCACGACTGATGCTAAAGAAGTGACTTATTTCCCGGGGGCACTATGTCTGTTCTTCTGGTATCAACTACCACATAAATATTCATGTCTGCTTCAATAGCATAGCTTCCATGACTGCTCACTTCAGGCATGGGTAAAGCAGAGAAACAAGGATATAAATACATATTAACTTACTGATGTTCTTTGTACAAAATGAACTTCAAAAAATGAGTCTACCTAAAACGCGTTCATTTCTATTTTGATGTTGTATAGTCACGTTATTCTTATACGTTCTTATAGTATTAGAAGAAAGCATGAAAACAAATCAACCTCCTAAATTCAAACTAAATGCTCTGATCACTTATTTTTTAATTCCTTCAACAAATATTTATTGAGCACCTACTGTGTGCCAAGAACTAGAAATAAAACCATCAAAAACCTCTGCTTTCTACTGACTATACCGTGCACATGCAAGCTATGTTTTATTTAGCTCTGCCCATCATGTGTATTTGGATATATCCTCAGCTTACTGTTTCCCCAGCGCAGCTCTACTTCTCTTCAAAGTTTAATGCTCTGTCTTCTGTGCTATTACTTTTTTGTCATCACTAGGCTAGTTCCAAGCGGTGGCAGAATTAGGGACCTGAGGGAAGAAGGATGGCAAGAGCATTCTCTAAAAGATATAGAAATATAGGCAACATTGGCACATTTCCTATCATACCCCAGATATTTGTCCTTCATCTTCTCCCATGTAGACTTTGGAAAGGCCCATACTGTTTACATTTTTAATACATTTCTCTTTGTGTGATCCAAGGCTGTATTAAGATAATAACTCGATTTCATTTGATGATTTCTACACTTACACTCAAAGTCAATAGAAGATACGGGAAAAGAAAATCCAAGGGAAAGAAACTAGAAGGATTCAGAGGCAACTGAACAAACTAAATAATCTAAACAGTTATAAAGGCTAAGGAGACTAGCAGGTGGGATATTGATTTGGTATTGAATTGAGATTTTGGCAGAAGCAAGATTTCTATGGTACTATAACTGATGAGAAGTTTATTAGTCCCTTAATGAAGAAGAGTTGGAAGGGTATTAAGAATTTAAAATAGATAAGCATGTTAAGGGAGAGTCTGAAAGCATTTGAGTTTTCTGAAGTCTACAACACATTTGATTTAATTAAATATTTACACATTTAGACAAAATAGCCTCTGTATAAAGTATCTTGATAAACTGTAAATATTATCTTATTAAAAGCATGGCTGAGGTTTAGGGGAAAGTTGGGGAAACCACCAGGCACCTGAACTGTAAGGAAACATGAATCCAGAAAAATAAAGAAGTGTTTAAAAAAATACTAGGGGATGTATTAAAATCACTTGTGATTTAGAAGCTAGAATTTGAAGAGTCATGTGCATGCAGGATATAGGAGTCAAATCTAGAGGCTATACTAGAGACCAAAACTATCAAAAAGTGGCACATACAATGCATATCAGTTGGGATACTTATTTACCTCAGATTTAGCTCCAGGTGAAGCAACTAGCTAGATAGTTTGAGGATGGGTGGGTAGGTGGATGGATTAATGGATGGATGGATGGATGGACAGACAGAAAGAAAAGTCCATGAACAATGTCTAACCATATAACCATCGACATTCCTCCATACACATCCTGAGTTGGAGTTCATAGTAACTATATGACCAAAAAGGCTGAGGTAAATATGAATTTTAAAAGGTCTGAAATTACCTACAAGAACTACAACTAAAACTAACATTCATAATAATAGAAACTGGAATAAAGTTTTTAAAAGTCTTTGAATTCTTGAGAGAAAATCGTTGTCATCTTAGAATGAATACCCAGAAAAATGATCATAATTTTTTGGACCAAATAAAGGCAAAGTAAAGATGCTTTCAAACATTAGTCACAACAACAAATAAAAACACTAAGTTTACCAATAATATTTACTGAAAGAATTTATAAAATTATACCTCAGGGAGAAGGGAAAGCATCCTTAAAGCAAAGTATGAAATTTAGGAAAGAATAGTGAGCAAAATGCAGGTAAAGTTGAGGGAAAAGGACGTTTTCCAGGATAAGCCAAGACCTCTGGATGAGTAACTTGCCCACATGGAAGCCAATGTAGCATCTTACACTCCACCGTGCAGGTAACTTCTGAGCGAGGTTTGCACAATATGCCTCGGGATGGTTCATTAGTGAATTCAAGAGAAGTCTGTTGTAAAAAGTAAACAGTGGTTTTGGTTCCACAAATTGTTATAAAGGATGAGATAGAAATTACAACACATCAGAGAGCAATGTGCTTACGGTACATAAAATGAGGGCTGAAATTCAGCACCAAGTAAACTAATTACATTGATCGGAGCTGAAACCCAATGAAAAATTACCGAGTTAAAAAAGAAAAAGTTAAGGGTAAAAAGAAGCAACACTGACTGCTTAAAATAATAATAAACATGATAGCTAAATGTGGTGTTGAAAATATGGAGGGGAAAACTGCTTCTAAAAAGCATACTTATGCTATGAGGGACTAATATTTATAAAAATTTAATAATTTAGTGCCATATTGGCACATGAATAGGTATACTCAGCATGAAAGAGAGCCCAGAACCAGATCTGTCTGTATGTAGAAATGATATTTGCCTTGACAGATTGGTGGGGAAAAATGGATTGTTTAGTAAATTGGTTTTACAGGTGGAAAACAATGAACAAGGTCTATGACTCAGACCATAGACAAAATTCAGTTCCAGAGGGAGCTACATGTGGCACGTAAAACTCCAAAACCACTTTCCTCTACTAGCTTCCAAGTATTTTAATCAATGCGCAGAGCTCCTGGAGAAGGAGGCTCGCTGTTTTCACAACCCAGTCTTTATGTGGGCCCTGCAAGTGTATCCCCAGCAAGGGTATGACCTTTCTTGATCTAGTGAAATCAGTGAAGGCCTATATTTTGATCAGTGAAGGCCTCTCTCTCTCTCTCTCTCTCTCTCTCTCTCTCTCTCTCTCTCTATATATATATATATATATATATATATATATATATATATATATATATATATATCACCTTATAATTACGATATGGTTGTGATAGCCATGTCAAGTAAAATAAATCACTCTTAATGGCAGAACATTGAAAGGGCAGAAGCTACCAAAAAAAAAAAAAAATCCCCAAACCTCTTGTCATCCCTCAAAATGTATTAAACACAGATTAGAAGCTTTCATTTGAATATAGTTGACTCATTGCGTCTGTGCCTTGATAATCCCTTTCACCCTTAAGATTTTCTAGTGTGACAACACATCACTTTGGTCTGCAGTGAATTAGTCTTCTTGCTTTTCCAATTAGTATAGAAACATATTATCTCTTGAATTGATTCCCCAGGACAGCATTTTCCAGACTTTTTAGCTTAAAACCCTATTTTTGTCTGATGTAGAGACTCATGGATTTCCAAAGACTTAAAGAAAATAGAAAGGAGTTTTGAGAATTTAAGGTTGAGTTGTGTAGCTGAAGAAGATGTTTGGAAATCACTGACAAGGTGTAAAGAAAAGTACAAGAATAGAATGTAGACATGACCGAATTAGGATGTCCCAGTTTTGGTATAGAATCTTCCAAAAAGAGTAGTGCCCAACATTTTCTCCAGTTCATAATTACAGAGCCTGTAGCCCTACACTGTTATCTTCTCTTCCATGGGGGCTAGTCATTCTTTTATTCATTATGTTATTCATCAATGCCACAATCCTAATCTGAATCATATTTCAGTAATGAAAAGGGAACTTAGCTACAGTTCTCAAAAAAAGAAAGTCTTTGCCTTCAGCTATGTTTTCTGTGTTCTTGCTAAAATTTGGGATTTTTCACAATAATAAAGAGGAATGTCTGCTGTAACATTCCCATTAAGGACATGCATATGTTTAATGTAATTTTTTCCAATAAATATAGGAAGCACATTAAAAGTACAAAACATGACCTTAGTGTTGCCTTTCATAGGAACTGATATTGTCATTATAAAGCACAAAAATTGACAACTTTTTGTATGTTTTCATTTTCCAATCACTTCCATTCTCAGAGTCAGAAAATTAGGTTGAAAAACTGAAATGTCTCAAGTTTCAGGAGGTAGTATCTCAGTCTTTGATCCATTGCTTTAATCAGCATCAAATAAACTATGGTAAAGGGAAAGGACTTAGTGAACATGATTAATGTAAACAGCCATATATGTAAGTCCAAGTTTCCCCCTTTCCCTCAAATAATCTTTGTCTCAAATGATCTCCCATTTCCTTTTTCACTTAGCTTCATGATTTGTGCTAAATGGTTTAAATTGCTTTCATTTTCTTTATCAATTGTAAAATAATTCATGTTCTTTTTAAACATTTGAAAAATTCAAGAAAATAAATGAAAATATTAATAACCTCTGATTATCACACCTTCCAGCGACAATAAAAAGTTTCTGTGTGGCATAAAGAAAACTAACAGAATGAAAGATCAGCCTATGGAATGGGAGAAAATATTTATAAATCATATAGCTGATTTGGTTCATAACCAAAATACATAAAGAATCCTTTCAACTCAATGGCAAAAAACACCCAAATAACCTGATTTTAAAATTGGCAAAGGATTAGAATAGATGTTTCTCCAACAAAGACCTACAAATGGTCAACAGGTATATGAAAAGATGCCCAATATCACTAATTATAGGGAAATGAAAATCAAAACCACAATTAGCTGTTACCTCAGCTATACCTAAAAAGAGAAAGCTAAGCATTAAAAAGAGAAAGATAAATATTTGCCAAAGACGAGAGAGAAAGTGGAACTTTTGTTCACTGTTGGTGGGAATAAAAATTGGTGCTATAGTCAAAATGGAAAACAGAATGGAGAGTCCTCAAAAAATGGTGCAGCAACCCTACTCCTATGTATGTATTCAGACTTAAAATCAAGATCTCAAAGAGATATCTGTACCCCCATGTTCATTGCATCATTATTTACAATAGCCAAGATATGGAAGCAACCTGTTGATGTAGAAATGGGTGAGCAAAATGTGTTGTGTATGTGCCATCAAATATTACTAAGCCTTGTTCAAAAAGGAAACACTGCTGTTTGTTCCAGCTTGGATGAACCTGGAGGGAATTATGCTAAGTGAAACAGGTCAGTCCTAGAAGGACAAATGCAGCATGAACCCACTTATAGGAGATGCTGCAATAGTCAGACACAAAGAAGCAGAGAGCAGAATGGTAAATGCCACAGGCTGGGGGGTGGGGGAAAGTGGGGGATGGTGGTTCAGCAGGTATAAAACTCCAGCTATGCAAGATGATTACATTCCGGAGATCTGCTATACAACCTGTGCTTATAGTGGTTCACCGTAGTGTATGATACACTTAAAGCTTTGTTGAGAGAGTAAATCTTATACCAAATGTTCCTACAATCAAAAAAAGACCAATAGAGTTTTTGTCCTTCCCTTCCTCCCTCCTCCCCTCCCTTCTTCCCTCTCTCCTTGACTTGGCTTTCTTTGCTTTGTTTTCAAAACAAAATTTGAGCTCTTTAATACTGTATTACTTTGAAATGTAAGGTTGATTTTTTTGGTGAGCTGCACATTGTTCTTCCTCTTGAATTTTAAAATTCAACTTTGCTGAGGGGAATTTCATTTTCTCTCATCTGAAATTACAAACAGATCTCTTCTGTGCCTGAGTTAAGCATGAAATTAAGGTAATTAAAGATGAGTAAAGCTGAAAGTTCCCTGAGCAAAATCAAAGAAAAAAAAATTAAAGACTGTCGTGACTGAGTAACATTACTCATAAATCTTCTGGGGGTTGTGCTTTGTTTTTGTTTTTATTTTTTCCCCCATTTTCTTCTTTAGTGTGGTATAAAATAGAAGTGTGAGACCAGGAGACTGGTCAGAAAGGATTGCAAGCAGGTGGATTATTGCAGTGGCCTTTTCTTCATTCCTGTAAATGTTTGCTTGTTTGTCTAACAAATGATCATTCTGTGCCCACGGTGTGCCATTCTCTAGTGCTAAAGCATCAGTCCATCACATTTAGGCAACACTTACCAATTTTTTAATTCCTAATGCGTGTCAATGCCCTCAGCCAAAGACCACCAGGAACACTTGCAGCTGAACAAGTTGGGCTTATTACTTGCTACAGTGGGGAGAACTGTGCTGTGTTTCAGTGAGACCGATTTAGAAAAAATCTTTTATGGGATTTGGACTTGGATTGGGTGATTTGGGAGATGGTCTAACAAGCTGCTTGCTCTAGACTACATGCTGTCGAAGGAAGAGGACTTTTCTGTTTGGGCGTTTTGCCAATAGCACAATAACCATGTCTTAAGATCCAGACTTTGACAACATTATGAAGTGACTTACCTTGCTTCTTTCATTTTATCAGTGTTTCAGGACGACCTCTTCTGGAATTAGAGATTGTTTATGTCCAACAGGGTAATACATGACCTGACTGTGAAAGTCAGACCAACTTCTAATAGCATTGAGGTTCACCTGTGAAAGTCAGATCAGTTCCAGATGTTTTTTCTTCCCAGCTAACCTGGCTAGGGACTATCCCTACCTGGCATCCCCCCCCCCCACCCCCAGCTTACTCTGTTCCTTCATCCTGCTTTGCATAGAATGACTCACTTCTAACCCCTTCCCCTCTGCCTCTGCTGTGGCAGTCTGCCCAGGAGCTTCTTTCCTGCAGTCTGGCCTGGGGTTGAACAGGAACAGAATCAAGCCAGTTTCACATCGCCTAGACCAGGGAAGGCGACAGATACACTGCAAGCATATCTTACTGGGACTTAAAGAGTCCTGTGCATCTTCATTCCTCATAGTTCATTGATCTACAATCTTCATTCAAATAAGGACTTGCTTCCATCCATTTCTATCCATCTCCACATCAGTACTTTAGGCAGTACCTCAGGCTCCTGTGCACTTTCACTGGCAGTATAAGCTACCTGGTCCAAATGCTGTCACTATTACCTTACAACCCCTTGACGCCCCACCGCTTCCAGAATAATCTTTCAAAAATGCAAATAAGAGAATATTATTGCCCACCTTCATCTCTCCGTGGCATTTAAGAAAAAGACCAGTCTCATTACAGAACTTGCCATGATGTGACCTTTGCATATTCAACGAGTCCTTTCTTTCACTTTCTTTTCAGCATTCCAACCACACAGCAATTCTTTCTTACAACTCAAATGGGCTCTATATTATGCTTGTTTCCTTTCTGTCTTGACCTTTCTGCACAATCTCCCCTCTGCTTGGAACCCACCTTTCCCCATTCTGCATTCCAGTTCACATCTCTTCCCCTGTAAGCCTCGGCTTCACCCAGCCTTATATAAGAAGCCCCAGGACTAGAAAGCAGCTTTGTTGAGTGTTACCACAGAACATGGCAAAACCCCTTCTTAATACACACGTCCCTTTATTAAGATCACTCAGTGTCTGTTTTGTCCAAAAGATGGTGCTCCATGGGGAGAGGGAGCTCATCAGAGTTATTTATAACTAAACCCTAGTGCCAGGCATAGCCTGGATTGTTGAATATATGAACATGTTATTCAGTTACATTTGACATACAAATATAGGTGCTATAATAAATGTTACTAGATATCATGGTCAGTGTAAAGGTTTATTTTATACTTAGTAAATAGGACTATG
The DNA here is from genome assembly GCA_004024925.1 of Scalopus aquaticus. Classification (NCBI taxonomy): domain Eukaryota; kingdom Metazoa; phylum Chordata; class Mammalia; order Eulipotyphla; family Talpidae; genus Scalopus; species Scalopus aquaticus. The sequence goes on along the minus strand of PVIJ01000385.1, from coordinate 283,063 downwards.
GAGGCATACAGATAAATTGGTAAATATGTCAAATACTGTCCTGTGGGAAGACGGGACCTGAGTTCACAATAAAAATCTCAAAATAACTTTCTGTAACACATCACAGTTATAATAAGTGGGCTGGCCATGATTTCTTATGTATTTTTATATTAAATGCTGTGCTATGTTGTGCCATTTAATCTATTTTGTTTTCTAGCTCTTTGGGTAGATCATAGGGGTCGTCAAGACAGGAAATGTATCCCCTTTTTTTTTTGTTTTTCACAAATCCAAGTAGTTTCTGACACAACCCAGGCTGGGGTAGATGTTGATCTATTAGATTTGATTTCTTCCCTTACTATATTGGGTATATTTAAAGAGCTAATTGATTTCCTGAAAAGGAAAAATAATGGCATTGTTCTCCTCTTTGGTTTTATAAATTATTGTTCACATATTGTCCATTTGATCACTCAATGTTTATAGGGTCTTTGTATACTTGGCTCTAATTTAAGCTTTTGTTTTACAATGTGATTGAAAAACAGCTATTGTCAAGAAATTTTAACTGACTAGGGGCACAGTGTATGGCATCTTAAAGGGTGGGAAGAGAGAGTCCTTGAATATATATTTTCAACAGTATAAAGGCATACAAGAGTAGGCAAATTGATTGGCACCCACAATACAGGTAGGGTAAAAATAGAGTATAAATCTGGAAACATAGGTTGGTTCTGAGCTAGAATTGTGAGCTATATTAATGAGTTATGATTTCATTCTTTTGGGTGGGATATAGAGACCATTATGTGCAGTCCAGATCCCCCTTCAAGTATTAATGACAGCTCACTCAACTGTTTAGAGGAGTGCTGCCGGCAGAAAGCCCTCAGTCTTCCATTGCTTCCCCCCTCTGGAGGACGATCACCTCATCAAAAGTCAAACCTCCTTCCCACAGTGACCCACATTCAATGATTAATTGACATATAGGGGGATAAGGCTTGGTTCTCAATTCCAACCAGCATGACTCAGAAGGGTTTTTCCAACTTTGGGACACCTCAGCTGAGGCCCCATAGAGACAACTTCTTGAATTCACTTCTCTCTCTGCTTAATTCTTCTATTTTTTTTCTTCTCTAAAACCATTCCCTTATAAAATTCCTACACAGTACCATACTTTCCCAGTATGCTTACTAAGGAAACCAACTTGCAACAGGTGGTTGTAAAAAGTCATCAGGGGTCTTAAGCAAGAAGTCACATAAACAGATATATATATATTTCTTCAACATGAGCTTTCCTGCACATATGAAAACTAATTAGGCTTTAAATAAAAATTCACGTCAATTAATTTATTTCATCAGGGATTATTCCTGTAGGGCTGTAAAAGCTGGTATGGCAGCTGTAAAAACATGTCGTGTTGATATTTTTCAATAATGGATCATTTATCTTCATTATTGACACCCTATTCAGCTTTTTTAGAATATTTTTTTAAACATCAGAATTCATTAAACTTTTTCTTAGAGCAAAGGCACTACAAATAAAAATCTGGATGTTCCGGAATTGTTAATCAGGATATTATGCTGATTAAGAAATAAATATTTTTCTAACTTTAGAACATCATCCTAGGAGTCAATGGGAAAATGGAAAATTTTCCACAATATTTACATTAGTTTTAATTTTTTTAAATTTATTATAGAAACATTAGTTTTTAAATTCTACAAAAGGTATTCATTTTAATCTATCGGCAGATGATTGAAAATGCATCATTTTAATTCTGTTTTTCAGATGTTTAAATCCTAAACAGCTTAGATAAACCAGTGGAGAATCATACTAAGTTGCAGATGACATTTTGTATTCCCAGTTTTTTCTTCCAGGTCTGTTGAATATTATCATATTACCTTTACATTATCATTGTCCTATAACCCAAAACCTACTGTAAGGATGATGGCAAGAGTAGCCATAAATAAAGCCAATCCAACCTGCTAATGAAAGACCTAGTCTTTGGTATTTCCTCCTCATGTAATTTTGGGAGTATCTCACGTGAGTTCCATAAACCCAAAAATTCACCAAACCCCAGTATGGGGACAACTGTCATCTTGGGACTCCTGTTTCTTTCCTCTTCTGTTTTGGCTCCCTAATACTGAACACTACTACCCTTTTACTTATATATGATTTTCCCACACTGAGAGCACAACATTCTCACCAGGCACTACTGGTATTCCTTAGCACCCTAAAGAGCCTATAGGAAACTTTCTCTCATGCCAGCCTCTATAGATTCTTCTAGTTCCTCCAAGTTGAGGCACTGCAGTCCTGCAGTTGCCAAAACTCTACCTTTAGTTCAAAAATAGGAAAAAATAGGAAAAGGTTCTTCCCTGCCTGTCACTTGCTATTTTAGGGGTTTCTACTTTTAGCTCCCTGAGCTATTGTCTTCATTCCATTACAGGATTTGATCAGGGACATGGACACTATACTGAATGCAGACTTGCCCTTCCCCTCAGTAATTAGAGACTTGTCCATCTTTTCATATCCGATGCCTTCTCTTGGAATGATTTTCCTTCTAGATTTGGTCTCTTATACAAATGGACTTATATGAGTCTATTTCACAGTTCACTTAATATTTCTGAATCCTTTGTTGCAATATCCATAGGGTTATTACAAAACAACAATGACTATGCAATGTTTGCCTTAAGAGATTCTAGAATTTCTATAATTACTAACACCAGATGAGTTAAATCCATCAAATATTTTTATTTAAAAACAACAAAAGAAGAAAACAAATTGCTGCTATTTCTAAATAGTCTACCTTTTTCTCAGAGGATAATAAATTTTAGATTTTTATTAGTGTATTTTTAAAAGATAACTGACTCAATGCTGTTCTAAATTTTGAAAATTTTCTTTTGCAAAGATAATATTTGTGTGGATGAGGGAGACATTTAAGAGGCTATAGAGAAGTTTATTTTAGAGTCTTTCTGGCTAAAAATGATAGTAAAACATTAAAAGGACTATTACCTTAAAAATTAAAAGGGAGTTTGTAACATTTAAAGCCAAGTATAAACTTCTTTTTAAAATTGAAGTATCATTGGTTTACATCCTTGTGGGAAAAATTATAATTTCTCGGAAAACAATTGATCCCTATTCATCATTCAATATATCATCATTTAATATAAAGGACAACAGAATGTACTTATTAAATGCTGAATAAATTTACATTTTAGAGTAATTTAATTTTCACTAATGTAATTTGGATGACTTAAGTGAAACATAAAGGAGTTAAACATTTTATTTCAAGTATGAACTTTACGATACAATTTTTATTCCTAATGTAAATTTTTAGTACTTTAAAATGAAAGTCAGGCCTCCCTGGTGGCGCAACGGTTGGACGCTGCGCTATGGAGCTGTCAGCAGAGGTGACGCGAGTTCGACACCTGGCTGGGAAGATTCCCACATGGCGTGGCAGACCTCTCCTGCCTTGCCCGCTGCTCCCCTCAGCAGTGTATTTCTAATCTGCCTGTTCTGCTCCCCACTCTGTTTCTGGTGAGCCTTCTCGCTGCCCCATGCCTCTGGCCTGTATCCCAGCTTAAATAAATAAATCTTAAAAAAAAAAAAAGAAAATTAAAAAAATAAGTTTTAAAAATGAAAGTCATCTTTAAGAAATCATAAAGTTTCATTATATTTGAATGATTTTACTTCAATAGGGCTTTCTTGCCTTCCTTTGTAATTATGAGTTTAACTTCTTACTCCAGTGTTGTTCATAAAATCATTCTGTTTCATTCAGATTTGTTTTTTCATGTAATGATGGTTTCTCATAGTTACACAATTTTTAGCCTTTGTTAGAAAGGAAAAGAACTAAATTCTATTTGAATGGATAGTAACTCTAGTATTGCCTGTCTGGATTTCTAATTCTCAATAATAAGGACTACTTGATTTTTTAAGACATCTGAAAGGAAGAAGTCCTCTTATCACCACTTCTAGCAACTAATAGCCCGTATTGCATGATGTTTGACGCAAATGCTCTTTGTGCTATATGACTAATAGTATGTTTTTCTTTCAAAAAATCATCTTATGTCTCATCTTGTGTCTCATCTTGTCTTTTCTTAAAGAACTAGGAGAACAAATAAAAAATGTTTTCTGGGAAGGAAAAATAAACAGCTTAGGAGGGAGGCCATAAAAGGGGTTACAATATCTAACAGAAATGAAGATATTTATAGAGACATTTTATTTAACTTGAATTAGGGTGTGCTCTTAAAAGAGTCTAGAGTGCCTCAGATAGAATGATGCTTTTTTAAGAAGAAAACTTGGAACTCAACAAACTATCTGGAACAATTGAACTAATATTGCTATGACTCAACTTACTTCTTAGAACAAGTGGAGATGCCTATTTTGTATTATTTACAGATTCCATACAAGTCTGTGTTACCACATACCACTTGAATATGTGGACAGAAACGTCTTGCTCTTACTTTCTGTCCTTATAGAAACACTTATAAATTCCAGGCCAAAGTGACACAATATTAAATTTTATAGCCAAGGTCTTCCAGAAATTGTTTAAACCTAAAATGTGTACGACTGCTAAGGTTTTGTGTGTGTGTGTGTGTGTGTGTGTGTGTGTGTGTGTGTGTGCGCGCGCAGTTGTGGGGGGAGATGGTGGGTAACGGGGGTAAGAGGACAGGTAGGGTATATAGAACATAAATCATATTCATATGATTGCAACATGCCTTTTAATCTCATGTTTTCAGAATCTTAGCAGTATAAGCTGTATTTTTCTGCTTTGGGTCTACCAGATTTCAACCTCTGACCTTGTGTAGAAATTTGATAGCATTTATAGGGGTCCATGCTATTTTAATTCAGCAATGATATCTGAATTTATGGATAGTTAGGAGTAAATGGAAGTCTCATTTTCTTCTTTAAATGTCTTAAACACCCTTTCAAAGCTAATAATTTAAAGTCAACATTTGTTAGCATAACTAAACTATATTGCAGGGCCGCCCTGTAGACTTGGGGTTGAGTATCAGAGCTCAGCCCCTAGTTCAATCCCTGGCCAGGGAGCTAAGACACATGGTGCAGCAGAGCTCTCCTTTTTCACCCATTGCTCCCCTTAGCAGTGTATTCTGTTAAGAATTTAAACTCATTCCTTAATGTTAAGGTTTCAGAAAAGAGAAAAAAATGATGGAATTGTTCAAAAATAAAATATATTGCAAAAATTATTGAAAAATACTTCCATTTCATCAGTGACATATTCAATAAATACTTGAAGTTTAAAGTTAGCTGGATAGTTGCTAACATAGTTAAGATATATTATAAGCAATACTTTAAAATACATCTATTGTATCACTTTTTAACTCTTTAAGAACCTTCCCATGAACTAGCCAAAAGTTTTCATAATGCAATAAAATTGATTATAATCATTCTTCTTGATTTATAAAATATAGAAAATGCAAGAAACCAGTAAATGAACTGTAACAAAGCCAGTAATTATGAACAATTACCTAGTAATAATATACCAGTGTATTTCTGATTTCTAAGGTTATTTATTGTATGTATACTGTAATAATGTCATTTTATACATTAATCTTTGTCTTTATAACCAGTTCTGCTTGTCATTGCAGTCATGTTTAACTTGTGGCATTGAGACATTTTTAAGTTAATATTTCACTTCTTTTATCTAAAAACAATTTTGTTTTATTTTTATTAATTTATTTTCAACTGAGGTAATATTTGGATACCCCCATTATATATTGCCACCATAGTACACTTACCACTAAATCACCCATAGTCCCCCACCACAGTTCATTTTGCTTCCTTCCCTATTTGTTCTTATCCCTCCCTGAACCTATCCTCCTTCTAGATGCTTCAGTATGCTTTCAAAGGCTAGATTTAAAGCTTGTCTTTACCTAATCCTTAGTTTAGTTACTCTACATTCCATACATAAAGAACCACAATTCACACATTATTAAATATTTATGACCACTACAGAACTTACTCTTTCGGTTACAGCAAACTTTTAGCACACTTTGCCAAATGATTGGTCATTTGGCCGATCAAAATACTAGCCTTATCACTAAGTGTCCTTGAGCATTTTATCTAACTTCTTGGTGTCTCATGATCCTTGCCCATTTAAAAAAAATCACAATAATGTATTAGTTTGCAAGCTGCTATAAAAATTTTTATTCATTTTCTGTTGTTGCTGTGACAAATTATCACAAATTTCTCTCACAAATTATCACAAAGTTCTCTCAGTCAGACTTCCACATAGAACATGGTTCAATTGGGTCACTACTTAGAAGATGCTGAAGTCAAGGTGTTGGCAAGTCTGTGTTCCTTTTAGGGAGTTCTGGGAATGAACCTGCGTCTGAGCTCATTTAACTTGTTGGTTAAGTTCATGTCTTTGTAGTCTTCAGTTCCCGTTCACTGTTAGCCAGGGGTCCGTCTTTGGTTCTACAGGATTCTTTGCACATGGCTCTATCCATTAATAGTGGATGGAGTTTCTCTCAGGCTTTGAGTCTCTCTCATTTCTAATACATCTCTCTAATCTTCAGTTAGAGAAAATTCATTGCTTCTAAAGGCCCATGTGAAAAAGTTGAACCAATCCAGATAATCCAATATATTCTATATAAGGTCCATATCTTAATTATTTCTACAAAGTCTCTTTTGCCATGTAACAATTCAACTTGTTCAAAGTATTACGAGGTGGACATCTTTGAAGATCCATTACTTTCCCTATCATAAGCTTAAATAAATTCATGTAAAGTGCTTAAAACAATGCACTTTGATACATTGTAATGTATTATAAAATGTATTTTTTATATTGTAATGACTATGAAACTTCATATATATAATGTGCCATGACATCAATTGCATCTAACATTTTTTAAAAACCTATCATTAGTCTTTATTAGTACCATTGATGTGACTGTATTATTAGCCCACACATTTTTAAAGATTTGCTCTGCCACAGTAATTTTTGTGGTGTCAGTGATGTTTTAAAATGCAATTAAAATTTAAAATAAAAATGAGCTGAGGAAACACAACAAAAATAATTCTTAAACTCTGAGAAAAACATGGTGGTTACCAGAGGGGAAGGGGAAGGGAGTTGAGAGGAATGGGTAGAGAGGGGTCAATTTGATAGTGGTGAATGTTACTAGAACTTTGGTGGTGGGCGCAGCATGGTATATACATATATCAAGATATGAAGGTGTATTCCTGAAACTTAGATAGTAGTTTAAACCTGTGGTCAATCAGTTAATCAATAAAAATTATATACAATTAAGATATAACTTTCAATTGAGAATTATCACTTTAGAAGAGGAACTTTGAATTAATAACTGGGAAGATAATTCAATCTGAGTACTCAACAGATTTGGGATAGTGCTATCACTTTGACATTAGGAAATTAATAGCCAGACAGCTTATCAATGTGTTAAAAAAAAATAAGAAATTGTCACTTTAGGTACCAGCTTGATCAAAACCTCAAATTCATATATATTTGTAAGTCTGCAACATTTGTTAGTTTTAGGGGCATTATTGAGATGTCCTGAAAAAGGACTCAGTATTCCCAAATAATTTTAATATTAGTTGTAATACATTTTAAAACATCTCTTGGGGAATTAGCAGACCCCTGATAATAAATGGAGGACAGTTAGAAAATATTTAGTCCTAAACAAAGTTTTTTTTGTTTGTTTGTTTATTTATTTTTTTTTTAAAGATTTATTTATGTATGCGTACAAGAGCTGGGGTGTAGGCCAGAGGCGGGCGGCGGGGGTGGGGGGAGTGAGAGGATTCACCAGAGACAGAGCAGGGAGCAGAACAGGCAGATTGACTGAAATACACCGCTGAAGGGAGCATTGGGCAAGACAGGAGAGGTCTGCTGCGCCATGTGCATCAGCTCCCTGGTCAAATATCGAACTCATGCAGCAGGGGCTGCTGATAGCTTCACAGTGCTGAGACTTAATCCCTTGGGCCAGCAGGGAAGCCCCTATTTTGTTTTGTTTTTATAGCAATATAATGTATTACAGTTACTTATGTGAAACATTTTCTTTGGCTTGAGTTCTTTGAAGAAAGAAACTGTAATTCTTTCATACTTTGGGATTCCTTAATTCTCTCTCTATATATATATATACTGTATAAAGTTGGTTAAGTAAAATGTAATTGTTGCTTAATAAATGTGGCAAAGTAAAAGAAAAATTAGCTAGACTTCCATACCCACAATTACATTAGGATTTTCATTTTGACTTACATGTGAAGTATTAGTTCTTCATTTTCACGGAGGAAAAATCAAAATGAAATAAACAGGGAAAATTTCTTGGGTACTATTTCCCTTCTAGTATTATCAAAGGTTTAAATTTTGTGTATCTGGAGCATTACATATTTTCCAGATGCATTTCAAGCATTTAATTTTCTGTTTGTTACTGTAAGAGTCTGTCATTACTTTGATGTGGCAGATGAAGAGACCAGAAAGCTATTCAGCATGCTAAAAGTGAATGGCAGAATAAGAAGACAAAACAAAACAAAAAATACATGCACAAAAGCCCTCATGATCAATATGTTTCTCACAGACTTCTAGATTGACATTTCCAAAATCTTTTAAGTAGCAAGATGGTTGATAAATAAATACATACCTTGTTAAATACAATGGAAAATTGATTTGTTCTGAGAATAATCTCTAGGGCTGAGAGGAACTAAGACTCCCCTGGTTCTAACTCTGAAATCTATACTAAATGGAAAAGTTCAAATGGAAATAACTTTAGCAGTGGGGGAGCGGGGTGAGAATAAATGCAAAAGGAAACAAACAAACAAAAAACATTCAGATCATGTCTCTGGAGCCCTTTATAATTACTGGGTATAACTCAGTATTTAAATAACTTGTCTCTTAATTGTCTGGGCTGCAGCTTATCACCTGGTCACATGTTTTAAGCAGAGCACAGACTAGATCCAAACAAAATAGTGATCAATGGGAATTAATACTATGATGTACTATTGATTGCATATAAAACAAAGAGGATTTAAGGTTTATCACATTGTTGAAAAGTATTTGTTTTCTTCCACAGATGTGACCATTAGCAGCATAACATATGGCTAGTGGGTAATTAGGTAGCTGGTGCCTAGCAGAATACAAATGAATAATCTAGAGGGTACAATCATGTCCTATCCCTCTGCCACTGCATGCCTTTGTACAAGAACTTTGGCCCATGATTGGTGGTTCTATTTAATGTTATGGGGAAGTCTGAGGGAAGAGTAAGCTTAGGGAAGACACGAGAGGAAAACCAGAGTACAGTTTGCACTTGCTAAGTTTAAGGTGTCTATTAGACATTCACCACTAGGAATCAGATAGATCCTCAAATCAAACTCAAGAAAAAAATTAGGACTGGAGATATGAATTTTGGGGTTAATTACAGAGATATATATAGAATTCAGGAAAGAGTAATATCACCCTTGGCTTAGTATAGAAAATAAAAGACTATTGAGGAGAGGCCAACCAACAAGGACTGAGAATTGGCTGCAATGTTGGTAATGTGGAAGTCATTGTTGACTTGAAAAGAGAAGTTTTAATGGAATGATGGGGACTTTTCACTGGAGAGAGTGTTAAATAAGGAAATAAAGATAGAGGATATTGCTTTTTAAAAATAAGTCCCTTTGTGTAAGAGTGTGTTGAAATCCCCTACTATTAATTTGTTGCTGTCAGTGCATTGCGTTAGGTCTGTTCATAATTGTTTTATATATTTGAGTACACCTGTCTTGCATGTGTAAATACTGGTGTCAGTTATTTGTTCTTGATAAATTGTTCCCTTGGTTATTATGTAGTGCCTTGATTTTTGAAATGGCCTCTGGTATAGAAGAATATTCTTCTGTTTGACCAAAGGCCCAGTTTTGGGGGGAAGTACATGGAATGGTGGACAATGGCACACCCCAACAGATAGAATATACTGAATAATGAGTGACAGATGCTTTAATTAACCCCCTCACTCTCCTAAGAAGTAGCCAATATGGGAAGAAAAACAGGAGTTACAAAGAGCGTAGGAGTTAGCTCAGGTCTTATAAGGATTTCTGGCTTACTCGGAACTGGATGACAGAAACAGGCTAATAAATACATGAACTTAATTCGCTGTTGATAAGTCTCATATGGCAAGAGATTAAAGATGTTCAAGAAGGAGAAGACAATCATTAACAACCGATCTGAAGTTAGAAATACCAATTTATGGATTTTGAAATGTGTAGTGTACATTGGTATAATTTTGATACAAACCTCCATAATGAGATTAGAGATCATATAAAATTGAAGTCAGGGTTAAAAATATCAGAATTAACTATCTTTTTCCTTCTTTGAGACAGTAATCTTAGGTACTTCTCATTCATGGACACACTAGAATCTAGGTATATATTTCAATTTATGAATCTCAATTTATAAGACAGTTTGCTTAAGAGGAAAAAATGTACCGGTTGGAAGTGTATCCTTTTTATTTTCCTTTCAACTGGAAAGGTTCAGCTAGTTTGAGAAAGAGAAGATTCAGAAGTCTACACTGCCTCTGTAATTCACATCATGACATTTAACTGTCAGCTATTATTTCTAAACTATTAACTTTTATGAAAGCTATTTAAACAATGATGTCGACAGTTAATAATATTGGCTTCAAAAATATCACTGGATAAAGGCCAATCCTCATGGCAGTTTCTTAACTTCTAAATCTTTCCTATTAGTATTCTCTACCTTTTTTTTTAGAAAAATGTTGGGGAATTAGTTTGGCATCATCACATTTTTTTTTTTCACATAGGTGCACTCTTTTTTTTTCTTTTTTTAATATTAAACACTTCAAGGATTGATGCTGCCTTGAAAGCATTATAAGAGGATTTTCAAACTTCATTTTGGAATGGTCCCTGTGGGTAAATGCAGTCCCATGTACTTGGTGACGTACCCAGTGCCTGGTGAGTAACAGGGGCTCAAGAACCAACTGCTGAAAGGGTGTAGTAAATGAAGCAGCTGCCAACTATAGTTAGCAATGTGGGTATTAGGAAGGAAAAGCCAAAGGCAGCATAAAAACAAAATACTCCTGTTCTTGCATTAATTTTTTGGCTTTATAAATTCTGTCACAGTTTCTGTTTGTAATACTGTGAACAGTTCCAAAATTCCTGAGCCAAGCCAGTTATTAATTCCTTGAGAAAATTCAATTTTATTTTCTTAAAAAGCAAAAAAAAAAATTCTAAATCTTGTTAGAGTTATCTAAATTTCTCCTAACAGTATAAACGAGGGAATTTTAAGGGTATTGTTAGCTAGAGATACTTTTAAAGATATTCGAAAATTCTATGAACCATAAAAAGGAGGTGTGATACTTCAAACTTTTTTGTTTGTTTTGTTTTGTTTTAATGTTTTTATTGTTATTTATATCTTTTACATTTTGTATTCCCCTCGGGTAACTCATCACCAACTCACCCGTGACCCATCACCATGGTCCCTTGTGCCCTTTTCTACCCCATTTTGAACCCTTATCCTCCCCCTCCCTCTGTGGGTGTCTCTCTCATGTTTGGTTCCCCTATATCCCTTTTATAAGTGAAAGATACTTCAAAATTGTTAATACATTTTTCAAATATTAGTCCATAAGATATTTCATTTCTCTGATCTAATTTTTCCCTGAGGCAAAAAAAAAAAGGTATATTGTTTATGTAAAGGATCAATAGAAAAGTAATTATCAGAAGGAAAATCATTCATTTCTCCTTGGAGATAGATAAAGCTCTACTCAATAAGGCATGAAGTAATTTTATTTCTTATTAATTAAAAAGAAATGTTTATTTTTTTGGAATATGTCTGTATATCTAAGTTTAAGTTAAATGTTCACATTTTTAGTGGTTAACTGCCTCTTAAAAGCACAACATGGAGCCTGGTTTGCCTGCAACTTCGTGTGGAAACCTTAGCACAGTCACTCAGGAGAGCTACTTCCTCTGATCATGATGATAAAACAAACCCAGTCTTCCAGGAGGATCCAAGTCCAGGGGCAGTACAGAGACAATAAAACTATCTCTAACCTTTCCAAGTGTAGCACAGAGTAAGTTTCAAGGCATTGACAAGCAGCTCTCAGTAGACAGCTAAAAGCACCTAATCCTCATTGTAAAAATAAACTGCTACAGTCTGAGTGTCTGTCCTCAACTGAGCCATCATTTTTTGGTCCTTTTATCAATATTTATTTATTTATTTTTTAAAGATTTATTTATTTATACATACAGCTGGGATACAGGCCAGAGGCGTGGGGCGGCGAGAGGGTTCACCAGAGACAGAGTGGGGAGCAAAACAGGCAGATCAGAAATACACTGCTCTTTTATCAATATTTAATAGTACTTCAGAGATTTTAAGAAATAGCACGTAGAACTCATACAGTAACTTTAATTTTTTTAATATTTGTGCTGATACATATTTATCTCTAAGAAATATTTTGTAAATGGGACCACTGATGCACAGAACAGGAAGTGGCTGTTCTAAACTCTTGGAAACTGAGTGCTCTGGTACCATTTCAGATTTCACAATTCTGAGCACCATGTCTGTGTGTAGTTCGGTGCTGCCCTTTTGCAAAGAAAGTATTTAGATGTCTTGTCTCTGACCTTATGACAGAGACATTTGGAAAACACAGACTCACTAATTATCTACATCCTAAAGCAAAATTCGAGGTAATTGTCACCATTTATTTTCATGGAAGAATTTAGTCAAGTAATTATGAAAAGTTATTTCAGAGAACAAAATCTGTTGGCAATGATGGACTCTAATGAGCAAATATTAAGCTGCTACATTAGTTCTTCAAAATTAGTGCCCTTTCTATTTCTCTCTTAAATGTAACGATTTCTGCAAGAAGAACCAGATATTATTAGTCTTAATTCTACAAAGTTGAAGGAATATCTTAGTTTTGTTGTGTGGCAGGCCATGACCAGGCTTGCTCATGAGCAGTCACTACGTAGACTTAGTGGAAAATGTCTTGACCCTCCAGACAAAGAGGAGGAAATATGTAACGTGATCGAAGATAGCTAGCTGTCCACACAACTCATTTTTTCTTCCTTCTGTGCTATTCACTAAGGCTACAGGTAGTTAGTTACATGACTTAAGTCTAGCTAATAAAATCTAGAAATTGAAGTGATGGGTGTAATTGTAATGGCCCAGAAAACCCACCCAAACCCTTCCTCAACCTGCCAGCTTTGATGAAACAAGAAACCATGTGCTGAAGATGACAAAGTCACAAAATGGAACAAGCCCAAGACCCTGACTCACCAGAATTATCCAATTAGAACACCAATTGGGATTAAGAATTGTCCAATCAGAATCACCAATTTTGGAAGTTATGTAAAAACTAAACTTCGATCATGTTTGAGCTATTACACATGTTCCAATGTGTGTCAACAGATAGCATTACATTAACTAATGTTGCAAGCCCCAACATATGGCAGAAATGAGAACTTGTATTAGAATGTTTTAGCAATATGTCAAGACTTGGAATGTGAACAGTTTGAGTGCCAGATTTCACTGAATTACAGAATTATTATCTTACATGGGCTCATAAGTACATGGGCACTAGTGTAGCCTTTTCAGCAGGAGATAAGCTTAAGGTCTGGTGTATCCCTTTATTCTGGCCCCATTCAATTAGAAATATTCTCTCCCTAAGTAAGGCATGGGTCATTGCCACCACCCTGGGTCCATGCTCACAGGAATGAAGAGAGGATCCAGGGAAGCAATGAGCATTCAAACATCTCCATTGTCAATGGTCTTCTCATATCTTTTCGTTAGTGATAAAGCTTGTGAGTAGAACTACTTGGTGTAGGTGACTTCTGCCACCAATAAACTGAGTCTCAGTGTTCTCTTATCATTTATATGTATAACCATTATGTGGAGAAATTAGAAATCAATGGATAGCAATCAAAAAGTAACTTTATTTTTCTTCACATTGTACTTTTTTTTTAAAGATTTATTTTTTATTTATACATATAAGCTGGGGTACAGGCCAGAGGCGTGGGGCGGCGAGAGGGTTCACCAGAGACAGAGTGGGGAGCAGAACAGGCAGATCAGAAATACACTGCTGTGGAGCAGCGGGCGAGGCAAGAGAGGTCTGCCGCACCATGTGGGATTCTCCCCGGCCGGGCGTCGAACTCGCGTCGCCGCTGCCGACAGCGCCACAGTGCAGCGCTTAACCGCTGCACCACCGGGGAGGCCCCACATTGTACTTTTAAAAGTATATTGTGGGAGCTCTATTGTCCTCACTCCCTGGATGAAATTTAGGGAATGCCTCGTCATCTTTCTGAATATCTTCATGTAAAACTTGTGCTCAATTCAGTAATTACTATGTTGAATCCATGATTATAATTTAGATGTTATAATTCTTTTAAGATCTAACTTCGGTCTGCGTAGTTGTACTGTAGGATAGTCACCTGTAGTGGGAGAATGAAGTCTATTTTTTTCCTTTCGTATATAAATTAAGTTACAGGTATTTAGCTTAGAGGATTAAGAAGTCTGTTGGCATTATTATATGGAATTATAAGGGCTGATACTTAATCATCCAAAGATATAAAATTAATATAACTTAAAGTTAAAATATATACACCTAGAGGAAAATGTAATTTTTCTCTGTTAATGGTTTTAATCATATCTACTATCCCTTAGAAAATATTGAACATCAACCAAGTAATAATTTTTAAATTCTAGGTCTTAAAATCCTAATTCCATCAACAACATTAATGATTGTTTTTAGGAAAAAATAATATATTTTCTTACCAAATTATAATTCAGAGTGAGAATGTATTACCTTAGGCAACCATATGAGATACTATTAAAAATGCAATTTATTCCAGCACATAAAAAAATAACTAAAAATGCTCCAAATCACAGAAGTGATGTAAGCAATGAACTGAAACATATTTCAAATCCATTAAATTCCAAAGTATGTTCATTCTACCTCAACACACAAACTAGCACTCAAGAAAGTCAATGCATTTATTAAAATCTAAATTTCATTGTAAGAAGAAAACATTATGAAAATGTTGATGATCATTGAAGCTGGTAGAGAGTGCATGGGGATTTATTATATATTCTCTTAATTTTTATGTGTGTTTGAAAATTTATAAAATAATTTTTTGTTGTGATAATGTGAGAATTCTACTATTAGAATAGCAAGATATTTATACTTGATCCAATTTTTTTAACTATTGCTCACAAATCAGATGGCCTTTTTCCTGAAATTAAAATTCCAAATGAAAATATTATGAGTAAAGAGATTAAAAAAGTATGGAATGGGTGCAGACAATATTTTCCATCTCAGAGTCTGCTCTCTTGCAGGATATTTCAAATAAACCTGCATTTTCTGTTTTAAAAAAAAAAAAAGGCAGCAGAAATAGTTCCCAATCAAAAGGGCAGATCATTTCTGGGAAGTACAGCAGATTGGGCATCACTATAATACCAGATTCAGAGGTAGCACAAGAACCAGAAAATCTGGAGCTACACATTAAATATAGGCAACTTCCATCAAGGTAAAATACTCATAAGGCTCAAATTGATCCGCTCAGCCAATATGAACTTAAAGGACCATTTGTGTTTCAACCACTTTGCATTGTGTAACTACCTCCATAATCATATAGAACAAGAATTCAGACTTGTGGCTTGGCAATGTTACCGCATATAGATGCACCCCTAAATGATATATTATTTAATTTTATCTACTTCAGAACTTTATGTAATGGGATAACATTATATGTAGACTTTGCTGTCTTGTTTCTTTCATTTAAAAAGATATTTGAGAGGTTCATTTATGTTAATGTACTTAACTTGAGTTCATTTATTTTTGTTGCTATTCTTTGGTATGAATATCCTACCAATTTACTATTGGCACTCTTCATCAAAGTCTAATTTTGATGAACTTTTGAGCTGTGGTCCTTTTGTAGTTACTACAAAAGATGCCATCTATGAATTTTATGGATATGAGTTGATCTGGAATAAATCTAAGAATGAGTACATGTTTAACTTTCTTAGGTTATGTCAAACTGCTTTTCAAAGTTTTTATTCCAATTACAACAGAAATGTAGACAACCCCCATTGATATACATTCTTACTAATACTTGCTACGTTTTTTGCCAGTAATACAGGTATATTTTCATTTTAAAATGAAGCAGTGCTTATAATCGTAAGCACTAGAAAAAAAGAGAAAAATGATGCAGTCATCTGAGCCCAAATTTATTACTAGCCTCAAGAGTTTCAAGTATTTTTCAGACTCTTGCCAGTAACAACTTTAAAAAATAAAAACAAGGAAGCTGCAAGGCAATTACTTCTACTGTAAGTCAGAAATAACTGCTTGTGAAAGTTAAAATTAAGAAAGGCCAAACTTTAAAGTGAATAACATGCTGATATGGGTTTCATGAGGCCCTTCAGAGAAAGATGCCTTCTGACCTTAAAGGATAAGTCCAGCTTTCATGGTCAAGCAGTTTGAGCTTGGAGTTGTACTAAACAGCCACAGAATATTCCCATGGGCCTCACTTACTTGGACAAAACCAAATGACCAATCTATAAGAGATCCCACAGGTGGATAGGCGTGTGAGGAAAGATTGACAATATTCAACCTTGCCCTGGTGCTCAGAAAAACACTGGGTGGTTCTATTAATTTTGTACTTCCTGTTGCAACATATTACATAGATATGGTGATTTAACATAATCCAAATGCATTGTATTTATAGTTCCTTAGATTAGAAGTTCAGCCTAGTTTTCATTGTGCTAAACCTGAAGTTTGGTAGAACAGAGCTCCTTTCTACTAGCTCTGGGCAAAGCTCTGTGATGGCTTTCCCATCTTCTGGAGACTGCCCCTTCTGTGGTTCCTGACCCTAGTTCTAGAGCCATCTTTCAATCTCTCTGTGATTTTTACTGTTCTCCTTCCTTCTTCCATTTTTAAGAACCTTGGTGATTATATTGGATCTATCAGAATAATCCAGGATAGTCTCCCTGTTTTAAGTCCAGCTGATTAATAACCTTAATTCTATCTGCAACCTTAATTCCCTTTTGCCTTGTAAACTAATAAGTTTACGCTTTCTAAGTACTGAGACATAACTTATTTGGAGGCCATTGTTTGGCCTATCATATTCTTTTATAGAAATCATATATGATGAATAAGGCCCACCATTCCATAAAGGTCAAAGATAAAAATAGGCAGTACATATGGGAGCATTCTAGGAACAGAAACGTGAAACCAGAGCATCTTTTTTTTCTTTTTTCCTCTCCTCCTCTGCTCCTCTACCCTTCTCTCCTCTCCCCTCCTCACCTCTCCCATGTATAAGATTACAAGATAGTTGACAGTATAGTTTACAGGAGTCATTCCAAGTTGTTAATTGATTGTTTGAAACCAGGGTAGATAATTGTGGCTGGGGGTTGGGTGGACACCTTTCTCATCTGTAAACTGGAGTTGCTATTTCCTCTTAGATTTATATGGGGATCCGTTGAGAGATGCAGTACAGTTTAACACACTACACTGTCACATCCTGGACTGCCTCATGAGTCAGGGATATTTCCTGTTTCAGATCAGTCCAAGGATTAAAAAAAAAACTTATAGAATTTTAGTTCTGAAAAAAGAAAGCACAATTTCAATCACTCATTCATTGGCAATGAATTACAAGAATTTGTTTATTTACAATGTTATAAACCAGTGCTTCCTCAATTAAAAAAAATTAAAATTAAAAAAAATTGTTTCCTGGTTACATTAACCCAGGGGTTGTTGATTAGGGCATCTATCGATACAGAATGGGATACAAAAATTAAGTTTTTCTAAACACTTCAGAAAAGTTCCCTAGCAAAGAAATCTGCATAATCTTTAGGAAAGCTTGCATATAGTAAAAATATGTATTTATCATAATTCTTACTGTCAAGCATCTAAAATTCAATCATGCAGTTAGTAATGCTGTTAAAGCCTATAATATTCTTCAGTGGTTATAATATTTTAGCTTTAGAAAATGTGCTGCAAGTTTCAAATCACTTCAATTTACATTAGTTCATCTTTAATGCATGCACACTTGCCCTAACCACATTTCCAGTTTATCCCTTAAATTGATTTATTTATGTTACTTATTCCTTGTTACTAATCATCTGTTCCATCTGTTTTGAATTTATCTAAATAAATAGAATGTTTTTCTATACAATCAATTAAGATATTATGAAGTAATATGGAATTTAACATGAAAAATGAATTTTTTTTAGGAAAGTTGAACATTTCATGGTATATTCTAATCAGTTTTAGCTTCCTATCTTTTCCCATTTAGCACTTTACAATATAAGGTATAAGAGCAAACTATGCTACAACTTATTCAGATAAAAAGTTCTACATAATATCTGTGCTTATAGATTTATGCCACCACATAATTTGCTATGATATTGCTAAATGCACTTGCTAGAATAGATTCCTTAACGGGCTTCATACACAGTGAGCTATAAGGGTGAGGCAGTTCTTCTGCACTGGCTTGCTGCTGACTGCTTGCCTCTTCCAGTGTGTCGCTGATGCACTCCTCTCTCTGGATCACAGCTTGTCTGAGCTGGACCTGGTCCTTATGACCAAACTGTAACTCAGATTTTGTTTTCTAATCCAAGAATGATCAATTTGGTGATACTCTCTTATTCTCTGTTCTGGAGGTTCCTTGTGTAGATCTGTGAGACCTCTGGTGCACACATTTCTCCTAGATGATCAGCAGCCTAGACTAGGGGTGGAGATGTGGGGTCAATCTGTTTGCCTCTTGTTGTAGCAGAATTCTTGGAGAGAGGTATATTAATTCCATTTTGTTTAGAATTATTACTATCTACTAGCTTCAAACTTAGCCTTAAAAGGTTGAAGACTAGAAAATGGTGTGCATCACAACATAAAGCATTTAAAGTATCCCTTAAAATAACCTTTGGCAAATCATCTACATGGTTGTTAAATCTACTAGCAAACTATACTTGTTATTTTAAAAACTTGTCTTAATTTTTAAAATTTTGAATAGTATGGCATCCCAAATTGTAACTACTTGATAATATTGATACCATCACCTCTTGCTCAGTTGCAATAACTGAATTCTTACAAATATTGTGGGTCTTTACGATAAAGTTTTTTATGATAGCATTTCCCTCAGCCATCAGTTTCTCATTGGTGAAAAATATCCAGCTTTTCATGAAAGTAGGATGTGTAGGTAATTATTTCAAAATTTTATATCAGTTCTTGGTATAATTTTTTCAAACAATCTGAAAGATTTCACTAAAATATATTGACTTTTAATATAACTATTTGCGTCTAGACAGTTCAAATTCAGTCATTAACAATTTTCTCTCCACTCTCCTAGTTAAACCTACTTGAAAAGGGAAAGTCATATTGTTATCATGTGTTTAAGTGTTTTTGATAAAAACAAAAGAAGGTGAGAATCCGATTGTGGAGAGTTCAGGAAAAACATCTTAGATCAATAGGCTGATATATCTCTCTCCTAGGATCTCATCTAAAAACTGTAACAAACAAGGAAAATTGGCCTGAGAGACACAGATGAGTCCCTCACACCATCCAGCATGCACTGACCAGACCAGGAACACTCCTCTGGCCTCTGTTGAACTCTCCTGTCCCCATTCAGTGCTGCAGTCTTCTGCCCTTTGGTTTCTTATGAAATATAGGAAGCTTCCTGTCCAAACCACATCTGATTATAATCTCCAGATCGCTGTAGAGGCAGTGAAAAATGGAAGAAAAGCAAGTTGACTTCACTACAAGTTAACCAGAACTTTAGAAATTCTTCTGTGTTGATTAATCACTTTCCTGCTATTGCACATTCCTGTCTTTAATTTTAGAAATCCTGTTTGCGTCATACTGTGAGACTCTAGACAGTGATGTCCTTTGGAACAAAACAAACAAAAAAATAGGTGGGCTCCAAGGCACTTGTGAAAGTTTGCTGTTTATTAGCTTACATTTGGAATGTTGGTATTTGGTTCAATCCCCTATCATACGAAAAGCAATTTAGGAAGAGCACATTGGTTCTCATCAAAATACTGCTACACACAGTCTTTTTACAATAATCTTTAAGGAATGGCCCATGCTAAATGTGTTAAATAAAATTTTGATTGAAGATAATAGAATTTTAGCTGGAGCCTGATCATCATTTTGCTACCTGGAGACTTTCTGGTAACAGCCTTACTGAATCAGAATGCATATACCATACAATTCACCCATTTAAAGTATACAGGTTTTAGTGTAAAGGTTTTAGTATATTCACAGAGTAGTTAAGTCATCACTACAATCAATTTTAGAACATTTTGATCACCCAAAAAGAATACCCTGTACCCTTTAGCTATCACTTCCCCAAATGCCTCAGAACACTCCCTACCCGAGCCTTCAGCCCTGGCCAATCATTATTCACCTACTTTTTATCTCCATAAATTTGACTCTTTGGGACATTTCATAAGCCTCTCAATACATTTAGTGCTCAGCTCTCCTACAGTCTTCCACAGGACTGCTGGAAGCATATGTGTTTAGTTGCAGGTAACAAAACATACTTTAGCTATTTCGGCAGAAAAGAATTTAATACAGGAATTTAATTCAGAAAATTAGAACATATTTTAAGACCCATAAAAAGGTATTTACAACATTGTTTCAGGAGTTGTAGGAGCAAGCTCTGGACTTGACCTCCAGGAATGACTCCAAAACCACACAGTGAAACTAGGCTCCCAAAGGAATTGGGACTTTTGGGAGGGAATTCAAGAGCCAATTTCTGACCCCAGAATTAGTCTTGCTTAGCTGAGATCAGGGACCTCGGACCCACTATTATTCCCCAAATCATATAAATCCTGCTAAATCTGCCCCCCAAAATCTCACACACTAGTCTAAGCTCCCTATTAACTTAGTTCTGAATACAGTTGTCATTTGAGAGCATCTGATTGCCAGGAAATAAATCACATGTGGAATCCTCACTTAAAATGCAATCTGGAAATTATATGTATTTTATATATATTATATATATAGTATATATTATATATATTATTGTCGGGAGCCATCGGACAGGATGGCCCCTAGCGGTGAGTTACGGCCCTAATTGCCTGAGTTGCCCACATAAGGTTAGGGTCCGATAAGGATGGCCTTGGGTCTTTGTTTTCCCTCTCCATCTACATTCTTCCCAAACTGAGGTCAGCGGGACCATCCCATTATTTCCCGTGTTGTGCTCTCATTGGATCCCCTACCTCAGACCACCCTGCATTATCTAATGTTACCTCCCCGTGATTTTCACCCTATTTATGCTCTTCCCCTGGGAACAATAAACGAGACTTGATCAGACTTCTTGACTTGTCTCCACTCTCTCGCGTACCCCTGTCCCTTGCTCCCTGCTTCCTCCTCAGGTGCAGCGTTGATCTGGACTCGCGGGCCGAGTCATATTATATATTGTATATACATATATATTACATATTGTATATAATATTTATATAATATATACTATATTATATATATATATATATATATATATATATGCCTCTGCTTACTTGAAGTAGGTTTAAATAGATATTTTTAAAAGAAGCGAATCCAGCATATTCACTGTAACTGGGAAAGAATTCCTAGGCAAACTCCAGAGCCCTCATCAGTATTTCATTTCACTGTTTTAGAAATCCTTGTAGTTTTCTCCACCACTCTAGAAAGATCCACCCACATTTCAAAATGCATTTCTACTAAAGTATGTGCTTTCATTCCAACTCCAGTTTTATTGTTTTCTTACATATTTAACTTTGAAGTTACAGCATTTGAGGGAAAAGAGTAAGCATTTTCTAATACTCCCTATTTTACATTATAGATGAGTAGTTATTTGTATTTGAACCTAGCAAGCTGCCTGAATTTTTATGATGTTTCAAGTTTGGGAAGAAACAATGTGGACAATTATCTGTTGCTTAAGTTCCTCTTCTGTGCAGAAGGATGTTCCTACAGTGCTTACTGGCTTTTTCTTTCCTAATTCATCCCCAGGACCCTTGTTACAATGCCTCTTGCTTATTAGGGTTACAAATTCCAACCTTAATGCACTCTCTTCTAGCTCAAGGAAATCACTCAAGTCCTTCACGGCTTATCCCATATTATTGTCCTCTTATAATTTCACTTCCTTGGACTAAACCACAAACACACATCTCTGATAAGCAGAAAAGAAAAGATAACATGCAAAAAGGAGATACACCACCCAGAGAAACCAGTCTTTGTGGGGTTACTGAATTGATACCTCAATAGTACATGCAAGGGAAAATGAGGGCCCCCCCCCAAAATGAAATTAGATTTTGATGAACTGCTGCATTCGGACTTAAAAAATTTTAGTGGGGGCATCTTTAAAACTTAGGCAAAATATAGTCTATAGAAAATGTTAATTATAGGAATAGCCCTTAAAATTTGGGAAGAATATCACATCATAAAAAGGCAGAAAACCTGAAGATGGTGATAGACAATATACTTCTCAGCAATGTCCTCTTATTTTTTAGCGAATTTTTTACACAATGACTTGTGTCATTGAAAGACAATATCCTAGCACACCTCTCACACCCAATCTCTGCTGCTATGTGGGAAAGTAATGAGGCAGCAGATATGCTACTTTCCATAGCCTGTTCTTGCTCTGTAGGTTTACAGAGCAATTTGAGGTCCTTGTGTTTGGAGCCAAGTCTCTGTATGATTTTGATCTTTTCCAAATGTCAACTGCCAAAAGGAAAAGGACTCATTCACCATTTTCATCAGCTTTTAAGCAGCACTTTATCACTGCTAAGTGCAGCCAAAAAAACTTGGTGCCCATGAAGCAGACCAAGTGCACATGCTAACCAAATGTTCATGTGACACACGTATCATTAGCCACCTATAAACCTGGTTCTTACCCCACTGTAAATGGAATTAATCTACATAAACAAACTTAGGCATATAAGTCATGCGAATCTGTATATGGATATGTGTGTGTGTGTGTGTGTGTTTACCTGTCTCATCCGATAAGAAAATAAGTATTTGGAATCCCATGTGACAGTAAGGAAACTAATTGATAGTAATGATGGGGTCCAGTCTTGGTCTCATATAACTTGGCTTTGGGGACCATGGGAAACTTCCTTATGACACTTTTTTCCTGTGTAAGAGAGGAGTTAAATTAAATGTTAAGACTTGATAAGTCTTATATGTGAAATTGACTGCTCACCTTTAGCTTAAATTAGAGGATTAGAGGGTTTCTTAGAGGAATCTACCTGAGATTCAAGTGCATCTATAATGTGGTCCCTAACTGCTTGACGTGGTATTGTGTACATTCTGTCTTCTATAAATAGCTTTCAATATAATAAGCTACAAAGACGAGGCAAAATTCTTAGTTTGAAACCCACAAATGTAAACATAATTTTGGGAATAGTGAGAAAATGTAAAATTATTACTAAGTCCCATCACTTTGTAGCATTTTATGAAATATCTAAAGTAGTCATTAATAACCATATGGATCCTCTTCTCATTACATTCATTGGGTCTTTCAGAAACAAAGTCTTCTCATTACACTCATTGGGTCTTTCAGAAACAAAGTCCCACGCTGCGTTATCTCAATCATCATTTCCCTATATGAGATTTCAGTTGTCTAATTGTTAGCTTTCAGAGTCTTTCATAAATTGCATTTCTTGAAAAACTTAGAAAATACGTTCTATTATTAACTTAAAACCTCTTCCAAGTTATGCCATGTTGATAAATTCAAATAAAGTATTTCTGACATTAGTTTAATCATATCAGTTATTTCCTATTTCTAATTCTTTCACAATTGAATTTTTTAAGGTGATTCAATGACTTTTTCTTTCACATAATCATTGTTTTAGCAGCAAACAACATACATTGTATACTAAACAGCATCATTTATTTTTAAGAAACATTTACATAATGGTCTCCAGATGGATATTGAAAACAAGATGGGTAATGTAAGCCTATTATGTTGCTTAAAATATATTATGAGCATAACTAAAGGAAATATTGAGGCAATTTGCCACAGTTGTTTATTCTAAAGTAAAGGGGAAAAAACCTTTGTTATAATAAACATATCCGGACTTCAGCACTGGAATTTAAATTACTTTGCTACTCTGTTTTTAGATAAACTAGTTTATTTGTTGCAACTTTATTAAGTAGATATTTTTCCAAAGAGGAACTTTAATTTATAAATTCACCCACTGACTGTTAAGGTGTGAATATCCACAGTTGTGAATGTGAATATAATGATTTCCTATAGATTTTCACAAGGGTCACATCTTCATATGTTTGACTTACTTAGATTCTAGAACATTCTGGACACTTACTTATTCAACACTTATTTGCTGAACATCTATTATGTGCCACATATTTTTTAAGTGCTACAAAATAAGTAAATAAAAGACTGAAAATCTTACTTTCATGGATGTATAATTCTAATAGGGAATACAAATAATCCATAGGACAAATAAGTAAAGTATACTGCATTTTAAGGGAGATGTTTAGGGAAAAGTAAGGATGGGAAATAGAAGGTAATTATTACAGTAAGAATGTAAATGTCCCCCTAAAATGCATATATTGAAACCCTAACACTAGTGTGGTAGTACTTGGAGGTAGGCCTTTTGGGATATAATTAAGTTTAAATGAGTTCTGTGATATAAATATCACCCAGACTGTGGTATTCTGTTATGGTAGCCTGAGCTAAAACAATGGCCAATTTGAAGTTTTGTTGAAGCGCATCCCAGGCAGAGGGAAGACTAAATGCAAAAAGTCTGAGGGGGAAAGAAAATGGAATGAGAAAACAATAGGGAAGATGAGAAAACAATAGGAATGAGATGTGAGGATAGAAAAATAATCATGAATGGTCTTGTAGCTATGGCAGGTTTTTTGTGTTTTATTCTGAGTGGGATGGGAAGCCATTGGAGAAGACTAATCAGAGAAAAGAGCAATATAATTTAATTTATGTTCTAATTTCATACATCTTGCTACTATGTTGAGCAAAATTGCTGTAAACTAAGGTCAGAAGAAGGGAGACCTGATTGGATATTATTAATATCACCGAGGTATGAAATAATAGTGGCTTAAGCCAGGCTAATGATATTTGAGAAAGTAAGAAGTTAAGGGTTAAGTTTTGAAGCCAGAGATAACAGGATTCACTGTCAGACTGAATATGGGCTATACATCGCATAATCCATAAGAATGATACCATTCAAGTGTTTATTTGTGGGGTATTTTCATTTTAGTCCTGGGTGGGAGGTGGGTAGCAGGTGTTTGAATATCCTAGCCTCTGCTTCAAATAGTAGCCTCTTCTATGAGGAGACATGGGTGATTCAACCTGTTTCCCTTGGCTGTCTCAGTTGTCACCTGTCTCTTGAGCGGTTCTATAGTGAGAGTCTCAGACTCAAGCCAATAACCTTTGCTTTGCATCCCGAGGCCTGCAGCTCTCCATCACCGCACCCTCTGTTCTGGGTATTGCCTGTGCTCCCCTTATCAGGTGCGGTGCTGGGTCTCAAAAGTCCCCAGTGTTTGTTAATGCCTAAACCAACAACTGTAGAGTGCTCTGCACAGCACACCCTTCCTTCTTGTGGTTGTACTGCCCCATTATCACTATAAATGGAGTTCACTTGACATTTTTCCTACCCCTTTTCATCAAACCATTGACCCTGTTATGTGCTGTGGTTGTCCATTTTCCCTCAGGTGTTTTTGGCTTTGTCCTACTACAATCTTGTTGCGAGTCTGTGGAAGAGGTGAGCCCAGTGTCTTCACTCTGCCACTATCTTGCCAGATACCTCATTTTTAGTTTTTATAGGTTGTAATAGGGATAAATTTTCAGTGTTACTTTTGCAGATGTTCAGGTAGCTGGAGAACTGGTATGGGCAAGGGGTAGAAAGAAAATGGGACAGTAGGGAACCAAAGGGTTCCCTCCAACATCTGTCAGGGATTAGAGCTCCCTTCTGTGTGTTGCGGGCACTGGAGTGGTGTGGTTAGGATCCATGTGATCCCTCCTCTAGGCCAACTTCTCAAACCAAGTATCTTGTATAGTCCTACCCCCACCATAATCTCTAGGCAATGTGTGAGCGCTAGATGCAGTGCTCAGTAAGGATTGTAGATGAGACACAGCAACAAATGGAAGATTGTTCTGTTCACTTTACCAGTGCAGAGCCTTATCCCTTGGTACTCACTCCTGCTATTAAGAGAGAAGAGCACAAGGGACTATGGTGATGGTTCACGGGTGAATTGGTGGTGGGAATTTTACAGGGAATACACAATGATGTAAAAGATATGAATTTTAAAAAATTTAAAAAAGATCCAAGTACTTAAACTCTCATTAATTGAAATGTTCTGTTGTTGTCTTTACTTTGGCTCTGGATGGTAGGAAGGCAGATGTGTTGAATATCACAGCCTCAGGCTACAAGTAATGGCTTCTTCTATAAGGAGGCACAGGTGACACAAAACAGCAAGAACTCCCACCCCTGCCAGTTGTTCAGGTCCAGCAGTTCTAGACTGGCAGCCTGAGGGTCAAGCCAGTAATTTTCACTCTACACACCTGCTCCTATAGTTCTTCAGTAGTGCACCCTCTATCCTGTATACCAACACTGTGCACAATGCTGTTCTTCAAAGGCCCAAATGTGGATGTATGTCTCTGAGTCAACAACTATAGAAGGGGGGGCTCTGTATGGCAGCCACCCCTTTCTTTTCTAGGTTGTGCAGTCCTGTAATTTCAGCAAACACAGTTCATTTTTTCCTATCCTTTTTTGCTGGGCCCGTTGTTCCTTGTGTATGTTATAGTTATCTGTTTATCTTTCAGGGGTTATTGACTTTGTTCTGCTACAATGTAGTTGTGAATGTCTAGGTGAAGTAGGTCCAGTATCATCACTCTACCACTATCTTGTCAAACCCCACTATTTTCATTTTGAAGATAAGAATCTGAGGTTTAAAAAATACACAAAGTTATGTTGTTGCTATTAAGTAACAGAGTATCATAATTTTATGTAAATTGAGCCACAGTAAACTGTTTTGTAACTGCTCACACATTCAAAAGAGGACAAAACAATTCTAGACATTTTTGCACCAAATAAGAGGGTTTCAAATCTATGAAGCAGAAACTGACAGATTTGCAAGAAACAAAAAAGTGTCTAATTATACTTGGTGAATTTAATCTTGCCATCAAAAATCAATGGAAAAGGCTGTTCTTCAAAGGCCCAAATGTGGATGTATGTCTCTGAGTCAACAACTATAGAAGAAGGAACTCTGTATGGCAGCCACCCCTTTCTTTTCTATATTATGCAGTACTGATACAGAACATTTACATAGCATTATCAGCTTGACCCAAGTAACATATATAGATTATGCTACCCAACAGTAGCAGAATACACATTATTTTCAAGCACAGAAGAAAATCACCAATATAATCATAATCATAGTCTGGGTCATTAAACAAGTTTCAATAAATTTCTTATTTTTCATATCATATAAATTATGTTCTTTGGCTATAATGGAATTAAATTAGATATCTACAAGAGAAGTGTTTCTGGGAAATCCCAAATAATGAGAAACTAAACAACACACTTTTATAAATTAAACAGAGGCCAATGAAGAAATAAAAGGAGAAAATACAAAGTATTTTGGACAAAATGAAAATACAGCCTATCAGATATCATGGGATGTTATCAAAGCAGTTCATAGAGCCAGAAATTTATAGCCCCAAGTGCTTATGTTAGAAAAAAAGAAAGGTCTTAAACAATTATATTAGCCTTCTCATTGAGAAACTATAAAGAAAAGGCAAATTAAACCCAAAATAGGAGAATAAAGGAAATAATAAACATCAGAGCAGAAATCAGTAAAATGGCAAACTTTAGATAAATTCATTGAAACTAACAGCTGGTCCTTTGAAAAGATCCATAAAATGGGTAATTTCAAGCCAAACTGATTAGAGGAAGAAAGAGAATACATAAATTATCAATATCAGGAATGAGAGAAGTGACATTATCAGATTGTACAGATATAAAATGTATAAGGGAAAATACAATCAAGTTATGCTAATACATCTGGTAATTTAGTTGAAATGGAAAAATTCTTTGAAAGACAGCAGCAATTATCAAAGTTCACTCAAGAAGAAAGAAATAGCTTGAGTGATTATATGTCTATTAAATAACTCAGATATTAAAGTTGTAGTTTAAAATCTTTCTGCAGTTTTGACACTGTGATAAAAATATTTCTAAGACTGTAAGTATATTTTTGGTATTATTTTAATGGCTGTCTAATATATGACTACATCATAATTTGTTTAATTAATCCAAAATTGAGGATGTGAAATATTTGGTAGATTTTACCTTTTCAATGTTAACTATCTAAAAAAGTGGAAATGTAAAAAATATTAAAACTGTGAAATCATGCTGACGGTATGATGCCTATGGAGTAGGCATTATCTACTACTTGTGCATTTGGCAATACCTACCAAAATTACAAGTGCATTCAATCTTTATCTCAAGATTCTCACTTTTAGAAATATACCTAAAAAACATCCTGGATAATATACAAAGTGACATATGTATCAGAATAGTTATCAGGGCACTATTTCTTAAAATAACAAGGATCAGTTAAATAAAATGTGGTACATACATACAAACATGTTCAATGTACTTCCACAAAGAAATGAGAAACTTTCAGTGTACTGGTAGGAAATGATCTCTGGGATATGTTAAGTGAAAGAAGAATGATCCAAAATAGTGTATATAATATGCTGATTTATGTATAAAAATGGGTGGGTTCATCTGCACATGTGTTATTTATATTTTCAGAAGAAAGTAATGGAAAGAATCAAAACAAAACAAAATAATTGCCTATAGATGATAGAAGCTAGAATTTTTTAATATACCTAATAATAGGGTTAGCTTTCAAACTATATAAACATTTCATATTAAAAATTTTTAATTAATAAATTTAACACTATACCAAGTTATTTGCATATCCATACAGAGAATTATTTCAGCTGACTCCAAAACATAGTATGTTGACTATAAAACTTTAGTCAGGTAGATATAGACTCTAGACAAAATGAATTGCAAAGTAATCTTATAGTACATTCAGTATGTTGTAATAACAATTTTGTTATTATGAAACTATTATATGTGTATTATGGGACTGAGCAAATAAGTAATTGTGTCAATATCCGTATGAACCATGA
Organism: Scalopus aquaticus; assembly: GCA_004024925.1. Classification (NCBI taxonomy): domain Eukaryota; kingdom Metazoa; phylum Chordata; class Mammalia; order Eulipotyphla; family Talpidae; genus Scalopus; species Scalopus aquaticus. The sequence goes on along the minus strand of PVIJ01000385.1, from coordinate 253,987 downwards.
TTTTTAGTGAAAAAATAAAGAAATGAAAGAAATTAAGTAAAATCCTATAGCCTTAACTCAAATAGAAAATATTGATTTTTTAATCCTTTGTTAAAATACTTAGTTACTGTGACCAAGCAAGAATGATAATTGAGGAGAATTGTGTATCCTCAGGATTAGCTTCTGATCTTTAAATATTATTTCCCACAAAGAAAAAGTAAGGTCTTTGGAAAAATGGGTGAAACTGGGTCAGTCTCAGAGCTTAGGATCTTTAGATGTTCCAGAAAGCAAGAAACATCTCTAAAAACAACTGCAATTGTTGTGTCAAAAGTCAGTGAGGCCACTGGAGTGGGTTTCCACTCAACCAAAATAGATTACATTGGTCAACAAATTTTTACAAAAGTCGTATCACTGAAATAAAATTAGTCATTTCCTATCAATTTGTATGTGTTCAAAATGAATATGACCATCAAATTCTAATTCTGGCTGTAGTTTTTTTGTTTTTTTTTTTTTTTTTGTAATCTGCAATTGAAGTTTACATCACAAAATGCATGCCAATCACTGGTCAACAAATTTTTACAAAACTCATGTTACTGAAATAAAATTAGTCATTTCCTATCAGTTTGTATGTGCTCAACACAAATATGACAGTCAAATTCCAGTTTTGGCTCTAGTTTTTCTTGTAATCTGCAATAAATGGATGTTTACATCACAAAATGCATGCCAATAGTAATAGGCCTATGGTTAATACCTGTAAAAAATCAAGCCATAGACTACTTCTTAGATTTCTTCACTTGTCCCTTGTACAGCTGTTCAGGAGCATATCTGGGGAGTGTCCAGCAGTAGTCAGCCAGCATTGTAGTGGACCATTTTCCCTGGTATCTTTGTTCCATTGATGTGATATCTTGATGGAAACATTCACCATGTTCATCACTAACCATCCCACAGTTTTCAGGGAAGAAATCCAGATGGCAATGAAGGAAGTGGATCTTCAGACATGTTGCAGCCAAGTTTCTGATACCGCACCAGCATGTCTTCTACTAGTTCCTTGTAGTTTTCTGCCCTAACAATCCCAAGAAAATTTGTAGACACTATGCGAAAAGCATGAACCAGTCATGTCAATGCAGACAGAATGTTTGGATAAACTAGTCTCAACTTCTTTTGCTTTGTTATTCCGCTAGAAAGAGGAGGAACCAAGGAGAAGTAATAGTCTTTTATGTGGTTGCTTGGCTCTCTCCACACCATGGGGAATGCAAATGACATTGATGGTCTTTTGCCATTAAACCACTGTGAAAGCTGTGTTGTCCATGTAGCACAGCATATATGCGGGGCCTAAGGCTTGTCTTGGTTACCAACCTTGCATCCAAAGTAAAGATGATAAGCCTTCACTTGAGAAGTCATACTTTTCTTCTGGTTGCCAAATGCCACTTCCCTACAAATAGAGCAGAAATGGTTCATGCTATTAATACACTTTTGAGGCATTACTGTTCTGTATTGTGCCTAAATGGATAAAATAACAACAGTTCTGTGGAACAGTAGCTTAAACTGCCTCACACAAAGTCTGAAATATTTTCAACGCTCAACCTTTCCGATAGAACTTTCTATAGTGCACTGCTGACGTCAGCTTACTTTAGCAGCCACCTGGCAGTAGTATTGCATTGCATCACAAAATGATGCAATCAACTCTGGATGATGTATGCATGATGGTGTTATGCAATGTGATGCAATATTACATCATTCTAGGCTGATTTAGGATGTTGTTGCAGTCCTACTGGATAAATTTACATGGTGAAACATATGAAATGAATTATATGAAATATCTTCAAAGTAAGAGCTAATACAAATTTTCAGGGTTATATTCATGTTCAGCACACCAAGAAACTACAGATTAGGGCCTTTTTAAGTCAGTTATGACCTCACTGTTGACCAGTGTTATTTGTGCATCAAAAGACTAATGGCTGTCAATGATTGAAATACATTAAGAATATGAAAATCCACAAATTCATGATATAAGTTTCAAACACACACTCTATGATCATCACTAGAGACTTGTTGGAAACCAACTCATTATTCTTAAACAAATTTTTTTTTTAAGGTTTATTTTTTATTTTTACATACAAGCTGGGGTACAGGCCAGAGGCGTGGGGCGGCGAGAGGGTTCACCAGAGCCAGAGCAGGGAGCAGAACAGGCAGATCAGAAATACACTGCTGAGGGGAGCAGCGGGCGAGGCAGGAGAGGTCTGCCGCGCCATGTGGGATTCTCCCCGGCTGGGCGTCGAATTCACGTCACCGCTGCCGACAGCTCCACAGCGCAGCGCTTAACCACTGCACCACCGGGGAGGCCCCCCAACTCATTATTCTAAAAAATAACAAATAAAGGAACGGAATCCAACAAGTCTTTGCTGTATATTCAGTGTAATCAATTAGCTGATAATGGAAAGTTCTTTAAAGAATTCCAGCTAATAAATGCAAATGTAATCATAGAATTAGAGAATCACAGTTTTGCAATCCCTAATGAAATAATGCTTTTATGCAACTATCAACATGGATATAAAACAATTAGTGAGAAGCTGTTGGGGGACTTTATAATGTAGTCAACATACTGATGTCATCTGGCCCATCTGGATCTTAGTACAATTAAAATAGAACAATCAGGCATTTTGCAACAGGAAATACGTAGCATCCCTTATGCAATATCTCTACCATTTTATATAAGGAAATGAAGAACAAATTAAATCGCATATTGAAAAGCAATCAGCCAAATTCAGTTTGTGGGAAATCACATGGTATAAATTGCCAAGTTCTTCAATAAATAAATTGCATTTAAAAAAAGAGAGAGGAGGAACTGTCATAAATTTAAAGGAAGAGGAAAGGTATTGGTGAGAAGGAGAAACTAAAAGACAAAAATAATGAACCAAATGTAATATGTGGAATTTAGTATTGTAACTCAAGCCAATTCTATACAAATTTTTTAGAAAATAGAAGAAATTTAATAAGGGCTGGATATGAGATAATATTAATAGTTTATTCTCTCAAAAGTTTTATAACAAAGTATTTCTTAAGTAGACATACTAAAGTATTTATGGAGTGTGTTGTTTAAAGTTCATTTTTTTGGTTTGTCTTTTTTAAAGATTTATTTGTTTATACATACAAGCTGGGTTACAGGCCAGAGGCGTGGGGGCGGCGAGAGGGCTCATCAGAGACAGAGTGGGGAGCAGAACAGACAGATCAGAAACACACTGCTGAGGGGAGCAGCGGGTGAGGCAGGAGAGGTCTGCAGCACCATGTGGGATTCTCCCCGGCTGGGCGTCGAACTCGCATTGCGTGCTGCCGGTAGCTCCACAGTGCAACGCTCAACCGCTGCACCACCAGGGAGGCCGCAAAGTTCATTTTAACACATGAAACAGCCAAATAATAATGCATGTCCTCCAAATAAAATTACAGGGGAAAATTTATGAAACAAAGTTAGCAATATGTTGGTAATTGTTGAAATCAGGTTATTATTAATGTTTCATTATACCATTCTCTCTGCTTTTGTATGTTTAAAGAGGTTCCATAGTAAAATATATTTTTTTAAATATCAAAGAAATAGAAAGGTAGTAAACATCATTGTTCATAAGTCCTTGTGATCGGGTATGTTTATGCACCTAGCAAAATTGCTCAGAAGTGTAATTGCATATTTCAAGTTTTGACATATGTTTCTAATTTGTGTTCTGAAAAAAAAAAGTCAGTTCATATAACTCCCTCTAACAATACATGAGAAAAACAATTTCCATTCTCTTGCCAATCTGAGTTTGATCAGTCTCTTTCATTTGCTAGTTAGAAAGGTGGTGATATCTCATTATTGTGTTTTCTTGTGCTCATTAGGTTACTAATAAGGCTGAAATATACACAGATATAAACATATTAATATATATTTCACTGACCATTTATATTTATTTGGCGAATTGCCTTTTTATTTTTTTTTTCTTTCCAGAATCATGTTTCCTTTCAAATTAAAAGTGTTTTGTATAATACAAATACAATTCTTCTTCTGTCACACTAATTGTAGATTTTTTCATTAGCCTTGTTGCTGGTATTTATTGCAGTATAAAATTTTTATATTTTTATATATTCAATATTTTAAATATATAGTTATATATATCTTCCTGACTTTAGGTTAGGAAAGATCTTTATTATCTCAAGATTAAAAGTATCCCTTTATATATTCTTGTCCTTCAGTAATTTTAACATTAGTCCATTCTATATGGAAAGCAGTATGGACATTTCTCAAAATATTAAAATTGTAAGATCCAGCAATCCCTCTGCTATTTTTAATTATATTCTGCTAGAGAATATAAAAACATTAATTCAATGGGAATTGGTATTCCTGTGTTCATTGCAGCATTATTTGCAGTAGCCAAGCTATGGAAACACCGTAAGTGCACAATAAGAAAGGAGTGGATAAAGGTGTTATCTGTAAAGAGAATGGAATACTACTCAGGTATTTAGAAAAATGTGTAATCTTACCTTTGGCAACTACATGGATAGAACTGGAAGAAATTATGCTAAACAAAGTAAGTCAGAAAGAAAAAAATGAAATACTGAATGATTTCACTCCTACGTGGAATATAAAAAACAAAGCAAAGGAAAAAACAAAAATAACCTTTTGAAATCTGACAGCATGACTAAAGCTATCAGAAGGGGGCAGGAAGGAGGAGCAAAGGGGAAGTGAGCTCAGTGAAGGATTATTGGTGCTATGGTGGTAGGTGTGGTAGAATAGCATATATTTGTAGTGCGGTGACACATATACACTTGACACATAGTCTTGTAAATCTATGTGACTTCAATAAGCATAGTTTAAAAAATTAGTTGATCTTTTAATTTCTGATTATTCTCATAGTTTTTGACATGAACATTAGAATAAACTCATGGTTCAAAATCAGTTTCATTTGGACTGGTTTTATTTTTGCATTAAAGTCTTGGATTTAAAGAATTTGACAATTTTACGAGTTATTTATCTAATAATAAAGATGCAAGAGGAGTCCCTTTATAGTCAAATATTTTTTAGACCCTCAGTAGATTCTTAAAGTTTATTCACAATTACTCTTCTTTCTATATGTTACAATATTGCTATTGTAAATGGTAACATTTTCTCTCCTATATTTTTATATTTTTCTTTATACTAATGTGATATATTGTTCTTTTTATTAAGTTATGGGTCTTAGTTTGCTAGGGCTGTCATAAGAGGGAATAAGATTGAGTGACTCAAATATTATTTTCTCACAATTCTGAAGACTGGAAGTCAAGATGAAGGCTGTTGACAGGGCTGGCTTCTGCCGAGATATCTCCATTAGTCTTGCAGATGACTATCTTCCCCCATGTCCTCATATGGGCTTTCTTCTGCATACATCTATATCCTAATCTCTTCATAGGATACCAGTCACATTGGTTTATGAGCTACCCTAATGATTACGTAATTTTACCTCGTTAAAGTCCCTGTCTCCAAATACTGTCACATTTTAAGGTATTAAGGATTAAAACTTCAACATATGAATTTGGAGAGAACAAAATCCATTCTATAAAATTAAGCTAATTGGAAGATTATATATTTTATTATTTTGAGGTTTCTCCCTAATTAATATACTCTTGGCTTTCCCAACCTATTTTTATTTTTTTTTCTTTTTCTTATATTACCATGGTATTAATACTTTTAATATGCCTAGAATTCTTCACTATAATAAATTAAAAATTTTAGAGAGGTTTCATTTTTCTTAAACCTCAAGATTTCTGATATTATGCTGGCATGTGTACTTTCTTGCAGATTATATTTGCATACTGTGTATTTTCTCTATTTTTTTAGATTTTTAAAGTTACATTGTTTTAGGTCCTTCATCGACTACATAAGACTTAAAAAAATATTCTAAACGGAATCTCATTTTTTTCATTAATGAATTTATCTTGTATCATGTGCTATGGAAAATATGTTTAGTTTTACTTTTTTCATCTAATCAATTTTTAGGGGTTTTTTTGTAATTATTATTTCTTTAAGTTCTTTTTTCTCATCAGATGGTTCATGTGTTATTGCTCTGCTGCTGCTGTTGTTTTTCATTGCAATCTGAGCAATTGTGGAAGATATTCAAACAGTTCTCTCTACTTTTACTTACCTTTTTTTGAGCTAAAATGATCTTTAAATTTTCTATACTAGAAACATACTCCTTTATACTCATTTTTTTTTTTCACAAAAACCTTTTTTTTTGTTTGTTTGTTTAACTGGTATGTTTCTGTGTTGTATTCACCAACCAAGGACCTACTGATATATGTTTCTTCTGTTATAATTATAGGTTTTTGGATATGCATTGGAATTTTTCTTTCAATGTCTGTAAATAATGGCACAGCATCTTTCAAAGCCATTTTATATACTTTCCACATAGGATAATTTTTATCTTATTTTACTTTCATCTTCCAAACATAGATAATAGTTTTTTCCTCACAGAAGTGTTTAAAGGATTTTATTATTCCAAGGTGATTGTGACTTGTCCTGAAATGAATAATAATCATCAAGGTCTACTGCTAGCCAGATATAAGGTTTACCTTTAAAGAGATATATTCTGTTGAGTTGTTCTTCTGACAGTTTTATCTAGCATCTTAATATTATTTATTTTAAAAACCAAACTTATTTCTGCAGATCAACTTATTATTTATGTGGAGAACAGCAATGATGATTTGACTAAATATCCATACAACTTTTTATTTCCATACAAACCATTAATTTACTGGCTCAGGTCTTCATCAGAGTCTAACATTCAAAGGAGAACATGTGCTGTTGGTGAACAGTGGGGCTATAATCCCTTCAGGTAGCTGTAGCAATTTTCCTCAAAGGACAGTAGCCCCAAAAAGCTGAAAGAGAATGGAACATAACAGAATTTAAGACTTAAAAGTTACCTTTTTTAGTAAAAAGCAAGTTGAATAAAAAACAAAGAAGTCCTTGAGAAAGTCTTCAGTTGACAAAGTAGAAGCAGTTCATCTTCTCTCTTATTTATACCATGCCTTAGAAAAATACATTTATAGTACAAGTTGTTCCTTAGACAGTTCATCCAGATAAATAGATATCAGAAAGGGCACGGAGATAAATAAATATCAGAGTTGGCTCTCTTCTTCCTTTACCAAGCTTTATTTCCTCTAGGCACATCGACAATGTGAACTAAATAGTATCATTCCACAATTCACCTCTCAGTGTTTAAGTCAGGATGTGACAATCCTGAGTTTAGTCACCTTGGATAATAGGTTAGAAAAAAATAAAGAGGGGTTGGGAGCTGATAAAAAGACTCAATTCTTCTATTTCTTAGATGGATGAACTGAAAAACAAATCAGGCTAATCTAAGCCTTCACTTGGGAATTATGTTAGTTCTAACTAAAAGTTGCCATTGAATAATGCCTTGCCTAAAAATAAAGTCTAGAACGCAATCCATTAGGGTATGTCTTGCTCAAAGTTACTACATCCATGATTTTTGTGCTAAGTTTCACTGTGATTGAATTGTCAACTTGCTCTCTCACCACCAGAAACTTTTGAGAATTACCTAAGGGATTTTTTTGAAGGTCAACATTATTCTGAAAGAAATTATTCTATGTAGATAAATCCCATGAAAGAAAGGACAAAGTAATGAGTTGTCAAGACATAAAGGGAAAGAAAAATTCTAGAAGGAAATATATTTTTTAAAATGTGAGTGAATGAGAATCCTCATCAGGAAGAAAATCTTGCACTCTGAGGAAAGATGAAAGGAAAGGATTGGAGAGCTTCCCCCAACAAGAAATTATTATAAACTCCTTTACACCATAAATAAAAATATAATTAAGTCATTGATATTTGAAAATTCTTAATTCAGGAATGCCATTTTTTTCCTGAGAAATTTCCAAGTAATTGAAATTGCTCAATAAGAATATCTGCACATCTATTCTTAAATGTTTGAGTTCAGAAGTTAATAGTCAATATATTGTGCAACTTGTAGGCAAGGAAAGACTTAGGCTTTTAAGGCTAATTACTTTCCTCCAATATTAACACAACATTAATCTGGTGAATGAACTTCTCTCAAAACATCATTAAAAATTCCCTGTATACATTTTGCAATGTGAAAAAAACAGGATGCTGTTATGGAGTTATCAAAGAGATAGAGCTGCCAATATTGCTTATCCCACAGCTGAGTTACTAAGTCCAAATTCTCATAATCATTTCAGTATTTATGCATGAAAAAAGTGCTTTCAAAAATAGGATTCCACTGGTTAGAATATATAAGGAAGGAATTGTAGTCAGCAGTGTAGCAAAAAGAAATGCTTGAACATGTTCTGATGACTTAAGGGACTTAATGCTGAAGATGATTTAAATACTTCCAAAGTCAGAAGATTCAGGATTGAGTTTATCTCTTCTGCTTCTGTGGAATGGAAATATGGGAAATATACTAGACCTCTCAGAGCCTCAGTTTCTTCTTTCTTAAAATGGTGTGATGTTTCTTATCTCACTGGGTTATTAGGAAAATTAGGTTTAAAATGAAATTGAAGACACTTTATAAGTGGCAAAGCAGTTGCTATGGTTGTTGCCATTGTGTGTTTCTTGTCATTTGTATACACTTTGCCAGTAGTCCTCACCAGGGCTTGTGTCATCATCTATAGTGAAAAATCTTCAAAGTGCACGTATCTGGACTTCATCTACGTGTTGAAGGTGGGCTGAAACATACCTATTTTGAAAAGATGACTTAGGCAATTGTGGTATGCAGCCCTTCTTAAGAACCATAGGGTTTAAACTCTACTTTCAAGTCTCAACTCCCTGACCCCAAATATTTTATTACAACTCTGAACTAGAAGACCACAAGAGACCGCCTTTCTTCTTTAATCCCAGAATTCAGTCAATAGTTACTTTATCCCATAAGGTTCTATGAACTGCTGAAATAGGGAATTTAGTATGTTAGTGAAGACTTGTCTCTTAAGGAATACATAAATTATCAGTTTAAAGAATACCTGTATTTTATTCTTCTTCCAGCTAAATATCTGTTTCAATTCTATATAATCTATCACAAAGCCCAATCTGAGTTTGTTTGATTGATTGATTACAGTATATTTCTAAGTATTTGTCACACTTATCTCCATGTTGCTATAAGAAGTATAGAGATGTCAGAGTACTGGTTGCCATTCGCTGTCTACCACTTATTTCTGCAGCTCTCAGTGGAAGACAAAGGAGGTGAACACTACTTTCTTAACATGCATGCAAGCAGGGACACAGAATCACCAACATTCATTCCCCTCCACATAGCTATATAATTCATGTAGTAGGTGACAAGCTCTGATATCCACTTAGAGAATACACATAGGCAGTTTTATTGTTGAGGAATTCCTTAAATAGAATCACCACATAACAAGTATAAGTGCCAGAAATTATAATTGTATAGACGTAATAAAAGGAAGATAGTGTCTTCATGTTAATTTCAGCCAAAGTACATTTAAATAGTGTACTAACCATAAAGAAACCTAACACTGAAACTATAGTGATTAATATTGGTAGTATCCACAGGACATTCTAACTCCTTTAAAGGCTTATTTTTAAATGGTGTTTATTACACCATTTATGATTTACTGAGTGGAAGCTGCCAAACTGGTAGGATCCTTTCCCACCAACCCTATTTATGTCATTCGTTTATAGTGTAATCTTTTGACTGGCTAACTCCTATCCATCCTGCAAGCTCACATCAAGAATTCCTTCTATTCTAAATCTTCCCTAATTTCGACTCTCTTCCCTACTCTTTTTGCTACATACATATCATAGTATAGAAAATTGCACTCTAGATAAAGGATTCAGAGTGCCTACTTAATAATTCATGAATAAGAAAAAAGACCTTAATTACTTTAACTTTCTTTTATTTCCAGAACTTGTAACCTATCACTTCCTAGCACTTATCAAATTCCTATAGTCCTTGTATTTATTTTATTTGTCTTAGTTGTTGGGAGACCCGTAGGTAGTTACTATCACAATTTAGCTTTTAAATTGGCTTAATGTCTACCAACTAATATGACAACATTTGTTGTTACATAAAGAAATTCATGAATATCTTTCATGTTCAAAATACTGTTTTGCTACAAACTCTCAAAGAAGACCATAACTTTAAAATAAAGAAACTGTGTGTATCAGCTATATAAGCAAAATCATAACATAGGTCTCTTTTCCAAAATTATGACCCAAATCAGTCTCAATCAGTGATTCCAATCCCAAATATGAGTTTGTCAACCTAAAAGGTGACATAAAATCAATAAAGTAAGACTAATTCATTAAAAAAATGTGCATAAACATAGTATATTTAAATATAGTATTACCTCCTTTTATTTAGTGGTCAAGAAAATACCAAAGTTGAAAGTTAAACTCCACATTCCCATGCCTTGTAATAACCAGTATAAGCTAAGCACTTTAGTATACATCTCCAGGCTGCTTCATTGTTTATAACACACATCATGCACACATACTCTTTTATAGAAATGGTATCATACATCAATTTGTCAATCTTCTCTTTTCACTCAATGATATGTTGTGAACACAATTCTGTGTTTTAGAAAAAAATATATATATGTGATAGTGGCATTATATACTATTGAATGTATTCAAACATTTTAGATAACAAAGATATAAGACAGTGAAATAAGAGAGCACCAAAGTTGAAGGATAATCCCAGACCCTTCCATCACAGGAAATGAGTTCACTGAGCCATCTGGAAGATTCTTCATTGTGAGTCAAGCCAATATCCTGTCAGCTCATAAAAGTTCATGCCTCAACTCTATAAGACCCTATGAAAAGGGAAAACAGATGTGTGATCACCCTGCCTAAATCTAACCTCCCTTATATTCATCTGACTTCTTCAGTGTTCCTGGTTTCACTAAATCATGCATCCTTAGCTTTTAATTGTTACTTCCATTAATACCACATGATCTTTATGATGTCATTTTAGAGTCGATGGATTTGAGAGCGGAGCAGGGTCCTTGGGTTCACTCTGGGAAAGGTTTCACCAGAGCTCCCTTCGGCGGCAGGCGGCGAGTTTCTCCACAAGACAGAGACTCGGTTATGCTTAAAGAACAGGTTTATCAGGACAAGGAAGTAAAGGACACTTGTACAGACACAAGTGGACAGGAAGAGCTGCCCCTCTGTGGGGGGCAGGATTGCTAAGAGAGGCCTGCGTGGTGCAGGTCACAGGCAGGCAGGCAGGCCGCTGCCCTGCAGAGGGACAGAGTTGGTAAAGGAAAGCACCTGCACAGGCACAGGTGGGCAGAGAAATGCTGACCCAAGTTCTTGCACAGATGGCACTGATATAGCCCTCTTTCAGTTGGTAGGGGCTCATCTTTGAGGATGGCTGTCTGTTTACTGGCTAACTAGAATTAGAAAAGAGACCAGAGATTCTACAATGGGCTCACTCTCCATATCTTTACCCCTAGACTGCTGCCTAGCTCCTACCTATGCTTTGTAACTTAGGAGCTGGCACCTAGGGATTGTGCTAATGGTTATGTTGATTTCTTCTACCCCCGCTTTCTTGCGTGGGTCTAGTTCTAAACTTATTTTGCGTTATATCTCCTCCATCATTAATATTAGCTTTAGTTTTGGTTTCACACAACAGATATTCAATAAATCCATTTCAAATGCGTTAGTCATATACTTGTTTTCAAGGCTCCACAAGGGGTAGAGCTAAGGAAAATCAGACCAACACATCTAATCATACTAAATATTTAGCAAGGACAATGGTGGAGTTAAAGGACATGAATGCACACACATACACACACACACACACACACACACACAGTGATGTCAAGATAGAGACAGAGTGGCCACAAGACAAGGAGTGCTAGCGATTACCAAAACTCAAATGAGCAAGCAACAGATTTTTCCTTAAATCCTCTGGAGGGAATGTGGACCTTGCTGATACCTTCATTTTAGCCAGTGAAATGTATTTTTGTTATTTGGCCTGCAGAAGTATGAGTATAAATTTCTGTGGTATTAAGACACCAGGTTTGTGGCAATTTGTGGTGTTGGTCATAGAAAATGAATAGAGCAGGTGTTCAGTAAATATCAATGAAATGAATAGGGTAGTTCTATGCTGGTATAATGTACCTTTAACTGATCCATAAACTGAGGACTTGATGTATCAGGTCCAGGTGTACTGTTCATGCTTACTAAAAGGTCCTTTGCTGACCTCTGATTTTTCACCCCAAATACATTAGAACAGTTAAAGTGGGGAGGGGTGGGGACTGTCATTATGATTTTTTGAAAAGTCATTCAGGTGACTCTAACCAGTGTTGAAAACTGCCTAGCCCAGAACGTACATAGATGCTGACAGATCGTCATGCTGACCAACAAGAGCTTAAGGGTGTGAGTGGCCTCAGAGTTTGCAAAGTATAGTTTGAATGATTTGGGGACCCCTGAATAATGTGGGGAGGGAAGGAAAGGGAGGGAGCAGAAGAGAGGATAGGAGAGGAGAACAGAGAACAACTCCTTTGAGTTTTATATCATTCATTCAGTCAAACTCCTGCCCCTTAAATTCTCCATCTTCTGTAGTCAGGATCATTGTTCTGTAGATCACTAGAAAATTTGATTCCTGGCTTGTAATCTTCCCGATCACCCTCAAGATACCATTCTTTTAAACATTTTATTGAGGTAATATTGTTTTAAATCACTGTATGTGATTTAGAGGTATAGGACCACATCTCTTCAAATATATGCCACCAACCACTACAAAGAAACCCATAGTCCTCCACCATAGTCCATCACTAATCATACTCCCCATGTTGCTCTCCACCCTCCCCCACCCTCTCTGGTAGCCTGAATTTTACCAACAGATTTCTAGGGTTTGTTTTTCATTTGGTTTCCTCTGACCATTTGTTTTGTTTCTCTTTATTTCAGACATAAGTAAAACCATACAATGTGTGTCTTTCTCCTGACTTATTTTGCTTAGCAGAATCTCCTCCAGTTTCACCCATGTTGTTACAAATTAAAAGAGTTCTTTTTCTTTTTTTATAGCTGAGTAGTGTTCCTCGTGTTTACGTACTATATCATCTTAATTCACTCATCTCTTCTTGGGCACTTAGGATGTTTCCATATTTTGGCTAATGTAAATAGTTTTGCAATTAACACAGGAGTGCTTTGCATTGTTTTTGCAGTCTTTTTTTTAAAAAAAAATTTTCATAGAGAAACTAGGGTGTAGACAAGAGGTACAGAGGATTCACCAGAGACAGAGTGGGGAGCAGAATAGGTGGACTTACTGAAATACGCTGCTGAGGGGAGCAGCAGGTGAGACAGGAGAAGTCTGCTGTGCCACCTGTGGGTTAGCTCCCTGGCTGGCAATTGAATTCAGGCCCCAGGGGTGATAGCTCTGGGGCTTAACTCCTAGGCCACCAGGGAGGCCCCTGTTGTAGATACCTAGGAATGGAATTGCTGGATTGTACAATAGATATATTTTTAATATTTTTGGAAACCGCACTGTTCCTTAAGATCCTCACCATTCTACATTCCCAACAACAGTGTACAGGGTTCCTTTTTTTCTGCATCCTTGCCAACACTTGTTTCTGTTTTTTTTTTTTTTTTTTTTAATATGGGCCATCTTATACGTGGAGTAAGTACCTCATGAGTCTGTCATCAGCCTTTACCTGATGACAATAAGTGATGATGAATATATTTTCAAGGGCCTGTTGGCCATCTGTATGTCTTCTTTGGAAAAACGTCCATTTAGCTCTTCTACCCATATTTTGTTTGGGTTATTTGTTTTCTTTTTGTTGACTTGTATGAGTTCTTCATAAATTTTGGAGAGCAGCCCCTTGTTGGGTGTATGATGTGCACATATTTTTTCCCGTTCAGTAGGATGCCCACAATACTATCCTGTGAGTTGTCTGAGTCCCCTTGGATAACTGGGTCTAATTATTTCTCCTCTCATTTCTTCAGTCTGCATCTCCAAGGAGCATGATTTTGCCTTGGACTTCTTTATATTTAAAGTAAGAATTCAAATATATTACTCTTCTTTGAACACTAACTCTTCTTCTCTCAGCTGGGTTTTATAAATTATAAATTCTGTTAAAATTCTTTGACTTCATCATAGTCTTCCATCTAATGCTCCCTCCACTTATTCCCCTCTTTCTTCTTTATTTCCTGTTTGAGGTCATTATAATACATGCCTCATCATTTCAATAATACCCTTTACAATGCTATACATTTCATTGCTTTTTTGCTTTATTTATTACTCCCCTCTGAGGAACCCCCATAATTGAATGTGTGTGTCTATGTGCTTTCTTGATGCCTGCCTCTCAGCAACTGAGAGCAGCCAAAGAAAATCACACAAAAAGCCAGATTGACTACATTGTAAACCCATAATCACCAGCCCCAAATGGTACTTTCAGCACTGTCTAATAATCTCATCAGCTTTCTCTAGCTTGGCTTATTCACTCTTATACTCACCTCAGTGATTATGTGAAAAGTTTTCTATTCTCCTGAAACCACTCTCCTCATCTCTCAAACTCAGCAAAATCAGAACATAGAAACTATCAGGTGAGATTTATCTTAATTCCTTGGTATCAGACAAACATCTCTCTACATTTTCAATCATCTAGTTTTCTTTGTTCCTGAGATTTGTCTCTTGTCCGAGCTAAATACAAATTCTCTACCACTTTTGCTTTGGTCTCAATGATTTCCTGAATGGTTAAGAACCATTTACTACAGATTATCTTTCTTGTTTCCTGTATATTCAACAAGTCTCTCCCTCAACTGGATTTCATTGAGTTTTACACAGCATAGACTTCTGGCTTTAAAAATGAAAAAATATCATCAGCTCTTAATTCCTTTCCACTACTGTTCCAATCCCTCCTTGCTTCACAGTCATTCTGCTCAAGTTGCCAGAACTTTTCAGTCAATCCTAGCTATCATCTGGTTGAATGACTTCCCTGAAATGACCCTGAATAAAGTTACAGAAATCCTTAATAGTTATTAACCAACCTTTTTATCTTGTTTGTTTCCTCAACAAAATCTGTCACTGTTAACTGATCTCTCATTCATAAAATAGCATGATCTCCAATAAATACAAAGAGAAGGATGAAGGAAAAAAACTCAAAAAGCTTCCTTATCTATTATATGGGAGAGAAAGATGAATTTTTGAACAGATCATTTCAGGTCTATGCCTTGCTGTCTTTTCACCACTTACATTTTAATCCTAGTAACTCTTGTATCCACAGCTTCAATATCCAATACCCACATAACTGGAAAACTTGTACCTCCAGCCTATATGTTTCCTCTAAGTGCAGTGTACTATATTCAACTATGTACACATCTCCTCTATGATGTTTAAAAGACACTTCAGCACAGCATGTCCAAAACAAAAGAAAAAATATTCTCCCAGATCAGGTCATTTTCCATTATTTTAAAACCCAGAACATGGCACTAAAATTACACCATGGCACCATAAAATTACATGTATTTATTGATAACTCACTTTCCCTCCACCCTATCTTCCAAATTTTCATCAATTTCTGTTAGTTTTGCATCCTAAATATACCTTAAAATTGTCCATATTCTCCATCTTAACAACTATCACTCTAGTCCAGGCTACCAAGATCTCTCTACTGGATTAATACAATAATCTTCTAACTGACTGACCTCTGTTCATTCTAATTCTTTCTAATCTGTTCTCCATGGAAAAACTGGAGTGATCTTTTCAAATTAAAAAATAATGTAACTTCCCTGCATGAATCTTTGAATGATTCTCGGGTACTCTTAAAATCAAGCTAAAATATGTTAACGTGACATAGGAGACCATGTGTATAATGGCTCCTACTTAACTCTCTATATTGTACACCCATTACTCTTTCCCTCCAAACACACTGACCTTCATATAGCCCTTCAGGCTTAGCAGAGTCTTTGAACACATAGTCTCTCCATCTTTAATCCTCATCTACCTACCCTTACCTAGTTCATGCCTCTTTCTCTCAGATCTCACTTAAGTGTGACGTTCTCAAGAAACGTCCATGACCATGTCATTGGGGTTAATTTCCTCTATTGTGTATCTTGGCCCTCACAGTTGCAGTTATACATTTGTTTGTGGAGTTGTGTGATTAATAGCTCTCTCTCCAGGTTAGATGTTTAATGCTTAAAAGCAAGGTCAGGTCTGTTTCCTGCCCTTTGTTTTATCCCTTGACTTAGAACATTATTTAGCAAACAGAAAGCTGTGTGTAAATATTAGTTGAATTAGTGAGTTACCTGAAGAGGACCCAGCTATCCTAAATCATTGTTTTATCCCAGATAACTTTTTCATAAGCCACATAATCTCAGAATCACTTCTCAAGTCTATGATTCCATGCCATGTGATTCTCTCCCTCCTCTAAAGAAGTAGGCACTGCCCTTCTCTACACTAGTCCATATGAGAAACATCATCAGAGAAAGAAATAATCAAGGAAAATATCAATAGACGACATTCCCCTTACTCTTCTGGTAAAAATTAAAAAGTTAATTTCACTGTGTACCTGATTCAATGTTATCGGCTCAAACTGCACTCAGGTGCATACCTAGGGACACTCGAGACTGTGAACCTAATTTGGGTTGTAAGCAAGTTGTTCCTCCACCCTGGGGGGCAATTTAATGAAAATCCATGCATGGCATAACTTCATCTATTATTCGAGGAAACAATAAGCTTGAAACAACTCAACACTGTTTGTTCTTATGATACGGTGTTGGATTCTCGGCTTTAATTGTTTATCTAACATATTTGCAAACTCATATTGCATGAATTTAAATTTTGCCAATAGTCACTCCTATTTCACTTTATTATTGATGGGTATGGTCTGCCTTAGTCTATTTACCACATTGTATTGGATGACATTCCAAAAGAGTAAATGTACATTTTCTCTAAGCACACACAGTGGATTACATCCCAATAGCTTTTTAGGCACAAATGTTGACTCTGGTAATTTAACCATGACCCTATCTCTGAATTTGATTATACAGCCCTTGTGCATTTTGGTAAAACAGTAAGTCTCAAGCAGTCACAAAAATGAAAAAGGCAAAAAGCTAAAACTATCACACTTTAGTTTTGGAACCAGCCATTTCTAGCAAAAAGTTTTATAGGGAAGATTTTTAATTTAAAACAACACAAGCTAAAGTCTAAGCTACAATGGGCATGAAATAGTGAACTAGCACAGCCTCAGGCTACTGCAAATTGAGTTGGAGTTTGAGAGAGATGCATACACCAGCCTGTGTTCCATAACTTCTGTGCTGTATTGGATCCTTTTTCATTTTAAATTCTAGCTACCAGCTAATCTTCACATGAAAGAAAAGCCTGCAACCAGTGTAAATTTGTATAGTATTTCTGGGAAAAAGTTTAACAGTATGTATCTAGAGACTTTAAAATATTCTTATTCTTTAACTCAGAATTTCCATATCTGGTATTTATCCTCAGGATATGTTATGGGAGGAATACAGAAGTAAAAGTATAGAGATTCTAATGAAAACACTTTTTTTACAGCAGTAAAGAAAACAATTGAAACTGAGAGTATGTTTAAAATCATTACAAAAATGCATAATGTAGAAAAGCAGAAGTCAGTTATTTAAAAACCACTGGTTGAAAAACTATATAACAACCTAGGAAAATATTATATACTATTAAATTTAAAAATCAAGTTAAAATTATAATACTAGCTTTGAAAGACATACAAGCATTTAAGGTCTTAGGAAGGAAAACCCCCAATCTATTAAATGTTTATTTGCATGTTTATTTATTTTATTCAATGTATTTTAGCATTTGAAATTTTGGCATTTAAACTTACTTCAATAAATAGTTTTATTGTCACATAGTACTACTTACAAAATAATAGGAAAGTTAACTTTTAAAAAATCTTTCCTTGCTTGAGCACATCTCAGAATTAACTAGAAAGCATGAAGGATGGATAGGGAGAAAGCCCAAGGCTAGAGCAATGGGGGGGATACACTGTTAGAAAGACAGTAGGGGCCTCCCTGGTGGCACAGGGGGTTAAGTCTCAGCATTATGAAGCTATCCACAGCCACTGCAGCACAAGTTCCATCCCCCACCAGAGAGCTTCCCACATGGCGCAGCAGACCTCTCCTGCCTCACCTCTGCTCCCCTCAGCACTGTACTTCAGTCAGTCCGCCTGTTCTGCTCCCCACTCTGTCTCTGGTGAATCCTCTCACCCCCCTCCACACCTCTGGCCTACACCCCAGCTTGTATTCATAAATAAATAAATCTTCAAAAGAAAGATAATAGGACCCTGAGTCAAGACCTACACACTGCTCATTCATTCAGATTTGCCAGTTGAAAATCTAGCAAGTGCCAGGAACTGCACCAGATGCTGCCAATAGCAAAACAAAAACACAAAAAACAGACAAGTACATGTCTGTGGAAGGACAATTCTACTTCCAGATATAGGAATGGAGAGGTATATGAATAGAGAAACAGACAAATTAAAAAGAAGATGAAATGAGGACAATATGTCCTCTGGTCTTATCTGGCTACAATTTCATTCTTTCTTATTGAGAAATAACTGGAAGTTACTATCAGAGCCCCACTGTTTATTATTTTTTATTTATCATCATGGTGCACACTAAATTTGTTCGACTTGTATAGAGATTATTGTTCAATGCTAGTTTAGCCAATCTCATTCAGTTATCTTGATAAAGTTCATAATAGAAGACTCTTTGGATCTTATAATGGAATTCAAGCACCTGGTTTCCATCATCACTGTAGTTATGATTCTAGTCCCAAAATGAGCAAACTAGATAAACTGCTCCTCTTTGTTACTGAATAACAATTTCCCTCTGGATATGCCAAATATAGCAGCAACTGCATGCTATAACAAAAAGATTTAAAATCTATCTATTGCCTTAAAAAAATACCTGCTCACTGTTTAAATACTGGGTGAAGTTAGGGCAGAGTTCCCAAGAGGAAATTGAGCTTGAAAACTTTGAAAACCCTAGAATAGGATTTTTGAAAATGAAAACTATATCTTCTCAAATATAGATAATATTAAAGTTAACCAAATCACATTTCTTTCCTAGAAAAATTAATCATTTTCAAAAGGCCATCAATTGTAAGTCTTAATGAAAATTGTCATCACCTGTTATGTCTCTCTCCTAACAGTCTAAATACTTCTGTAACTGGCAGGCTAATTGCTTAATAAACGCAACACAATTATGTTAGCTCCGGAGAAAAGTCATTTCACTGACTATAACCTAGTCCTAACAGGAAAATCATAAATCTCATATTCCTCATTTGTAAATAAGAATTTAAAAAGAAAAGAACCTACACAGAAGTTTGTTCAAAGATTAGACAAAATATATGAAGATATAACACGTACAAAATAAGTACTAAATATTAAGAGAAAAACAATTTCATTTAAAAAATCAATGTATCCCTGCTTCTCTACAGTTTGCCAAAACACTTAGGAAAAAGGTGCTTAAAGATTGAAATTTTATAATATTGAAGATAAAAAAATATCTACAAGTAATTTTTACTTATTTTTTTGGTTCTAACTTGCAGGTAGCTGCATATCTCAGCTAATAAGCCATGTCACCTCTCACTTCTCATTTAACAAGTTGTGAGGACTAAGTACAGTTTTCAAAATTTTTTATGTTTTAGTTAATGAAACATCTTTCAGTCAAATGAAAATATCCCAGTACTCAACTATTAACGATGTATAAAACTGAAACAACTGTTTAAAATTATGACTGGGGTAAAGGCAGAACTTTACCTACGCCACTAAACCAGAATAAAATGTACAACTCTTGATATTCTATAACCCCATGTATAAACTCAATGTGCTTCAAAACTGTATAGACAAAAGCAGAAGGCAACTGCTGATAAGTAAAGTGATAAATCAAGAAAACAGTAGTATTATTTGCTTACTGCTTTCCTTCCACTGGTTAGTTTAAAATTATGTTTTAAAGAAGTAGATCCAAATTCTATTGCAAAGCTCTTCCACAAACCACATTTCATCAATAAATGCAGTGTGTGGCATTGTGGAATATTCAGTATTGCACATAAAGAAAATGAATAATAGGTAAATATGCTAAGGAAACAGTTACAGACCACACAGATAGCTCCAAGCCCTTTATATGGTTTAGCCCATTTAAATCCCATGACATCACTATGGAATCAAATGCCTTTTATGATACCCTATTTTACAAGTAAGAAAACCTCAAAAATTTAAGTAATTTGATCAAAGTCTTATAGTTTAGTAAGGAAAGCTGCTGGGATTTGAACCTGGAATATCTGGAATGCTATGAAGGTGTGAAAAATATTTCAAAGACCTTATGCGATTTCTGTAAATAAAAAAAGATCCCCATAGAGGCATACATGAAGTAATAATGTAAAATTATGTACATATATTAAAATACACTAAACTGTAATTACAGGAGAATTTATAAGTTGGTGATAGGTTTAGAAAGTTTTTGTTCTTTCATAATGTCTAATGTTCATCTCTATTTTGTTTTCACTTTTTTAAAACTGATTTTGCTAAATTTTTTAGCGAAAGATTTTGCTAAATTTTTAAACATAGCATATTATTACAAATTATTTTACAAGTATTTTGACCTTTTTGAAGAAAAAAATGTAAAAAGTGTTAGATTTAATATTAATAATGCTTTATTTTCTACAATAAAGCTATAAGTAAGGTCATGAGCATCTGCAGAAAATGAAATTATAATAGTTGCTGTAAGCTAAGGACACGCCAGTTTTCCCTTGAAGAGGGCTACTCCACTTTCCTTTGAGAATATCCCCATCTTGTGGAATCTGAGCTGCCCTGAGGGCCTGGCAGGAGGAAATCCTCATCTGCATTTTAGCCAGGAGGTTAGAGATTCCTCATATAAATACAATCTCTGATGATCTGGGCAAAAAATTCCAAATTCCAAGGAGGTGTTTACATATTTTAAGACCAAGTGTCCCAAAGCATCTCAACCAGAAAGCCCTAAGCTAGAGTTTTTCGAATGACTCCAGATTGTCTTTTTGAAGTCTTATCTGCTGTGTGTTCTCGTTACTTTGGTTTACCAGCGGGAAGACTGTTTTGCTAAATTAGTGCACAGGAGATGCGAGGGAGATGAATGTCTTCCCTGTCGAGAGGCGGCAGGAGGGCCGGCTGCAGTGGCAGATGCTGTCTGTTTAAACACCCCTGCTCTCAGCTTAAGTGCCTAAATGGTGAGGAAGAGCACCTGACG
Organism: Scalopus aquaticus; assembly: GCA_004024925.1. Classification (NCBI taxonomy): domain Eukaryota; kingdom Metazoa; phylum Chordata; class Mammalia; order Eulipotyphla; family Talpidae; genus Scalopus; species Scalopus aquaticus. Next base: position 232,806 of record PVIJ01000385.1, on the reverse strand, counting down.
CAGATCCGAGGTTGTCAAACTGCAGCACACTCACCGCCCTGACGGCCTTCCTTCCTCTTTGCTGGATGCTGTTGAGTGCTTTGCAGGTCTGCTCTTTACAATGGCATTCAGTTCACAACACGGGAGGCGTGATAGGCAGGACCCCGCTAGGAAAGAGGAGAGGTTATCCACGGAATAATTAGTCCATATCTGAAAAGGGAAGAAATAAATCAAAACCTTTGAAGCGACGAGTAGGAATGTTTTCATTTCCCATATGTCCAATTCAAGTTGTTTCGTAACAGGAACACAACCCATCCATTAAGCATCAGCCACTTGAACGCTTAGGAATAAGAACAGATACTATCCTTTACAGAACTCCCAGCACACACAAGCAAAGGTTGCTGTAGGGCAGTTTTTGTAAAAGTGGTTTATAGCTTATTAGTGAGCCGTGAAATCAATTTTGTGGGATGGGGAGATCATGTTTTAAAAAGTGAAAAATAAGAGAATTAAAATACCCTCAACCCGTGTTTCAGTGTATTATTTACTATAACATACATGTAAGTTATGAACAAAGGAAATCCTTAGCCCCTGGCCTATTTACTTGAATATCACCTAACCACAAGGAGCATTTAGAGACCCCTGAGGTCTTTTCATATCCCATCTCTTGCTTCCCGGTCACCCAGAGGTAACTACTCTCCTGAATTGTTGTCATACTAATATTAATGGTCAGGTCAGCCATCCTTATTGAAAACCCTTAAAATCAGATGTGTTTCAGATTAAGGTGCTTTTTCCAGACAGAAAAATGTCTTGTGTATTATGAACACTTCCAACAGAGTGTGGAGAGAATTCTGTCCTCAAACTCATTAACATAGCCAAGGTACACAATGATTGAACAATCATATCTGATAGAAAGAAGCACTACCAATATCCTGGGGTCTGTTTTTTCAGCCAAATGTGGTCATATGTGAAAATAAACTTTTGTATTTCACAGCTTTCTGGCTTTGGGAATTTCAATTAAAGGAAATAATATCTACAGTTAAGTTTAGCAAACTTTTCTCATTATAATATTTATAAGGTAGTATCTTGGTTATATATTCTATTTCCATATAGGAAGGGGGCTTTTCTGGGCTTGTTATTCCACTGATCAATTTTTATTTGCACTAATACTGTACTCTTAATTAGCTTAACTTGATAGATCTGGTAGCTGCTAGGGCAATTCTCTTGACCTTATTCTTATTCATCAGTAGTATCCTGACTCTTCTTGACCCCTTGATCTTTTATTCAAATATTATTATAAGCTAGTCAGATTCCTCATAAACCCCTTGAGGGGTTTGATTTGATTTGCCCTGAAACCCTCATTTAATTTAGAAAAAATTGACATCTTAGCAATATTGATCATTGCTAATTCTGAATATGGGGATATCTCTGCATTTCTTTTTAAAAATGTCTTTCAATAGAGTTTTCTAATTTTCCCCAATAGGGCATTTCACATATTTTGCTACACTTATTCCTGAGTACTTTATAGTTTTTGTTGCGATTGAAAATGCATCTTTTAAAAAATTAATTTCTTTATGTTTAGAAATGCAGTGACTTTTTATATTTGATTTCATACCCAGTCACTTTTCTAATTTTTCTATTTAATCTGATAAGTTGTCTTTATTTGTGTAGATTTTCCATACAATGATATTTGAAGATAGAAGTTTTGTTTCTTACTTTGCAAAACTCTATTTCTTCTTCTTATATTTCATTGGCCAGAAACTCCAGTGCAACATTGAAAAAGAAGAGTAAAAATAGCAATCCTTGACTCAGTCCTAATTTGAAAAGAAATATTTCCAAAATACGCCATAAAGAATGTTTGCTGTAAGGTTTTGCTACTTAGCTTGCTAGGATGGAAAGGGTGATAATCATGAAAGGATGATCAATTACACCGAATGATTTTCTGTTTCCAGTGAAATGATTAAATGGTATTTGTCCTTTAATCTGCAAATGTGGTGAAATGTATTAATTGATTTTTACACACTAAAATACCTTTATATTCCTTAGATAAGTTCAATTTGATTATGATGTATTGTCATTTTAATATCTACTGGATTTGGTTTGTTAATGTTGTATTTTTCATTTTGGCTTTAATGTTCATGAGTTAGATAGGTCTGTAATTTTCCTTCTACATTCAGTCTTGACAGAAAGGTTATAGTTGCATTAGAAAATAAGTTTTGGAGAGTTTCCTCTTCGTCTCTTATCTGGAAAAGTTTGCATATGGTTAGAATTAACTGTTTTCCCATCTTCAGTGTGGGGAGATTTTCAACCACTGATCTGGCTTTCCTTTTCTTATTGAGTGAATTTTTTTAAATTAAAGATTCCTACAGATCTATTTATTTCATCTATGTTCTCAAATTTTTGAAAAAAAAATCAACACTCTTACTTGTATCTTGTCTCTGGATCTTGATAAATTCTGGAATAGCTTTGCCTATATAACCAGTCTTCTAAAATAACTAGCCTTTTTCTTTGTTGATTCTCTTTATTATATGTGCTCTCTATTTAATTAATTTCTCTAACTTATTACCTATTTTCTTCTACTTTCTTTGGATTTATTATTTTGTGTAAAATCTTAACTGGAATAGCAGCAAACTAATTGTCAGCCTTTCATTTTTTTCTACTGTAAACACTAAAAGCCATGTATATTAACTTCAAAATATCCAGTATTCTTTATTATGTGGCAATTTTACTCTAGGTATTTGTTATTTTCCAAATGGATGGTGCTTGTAAATTTTATCCTTTGATGTATGAGTTCTTTTAATTTTCATTTTGTTTCCTTGATTTATCATAGAGTCTTTCCTTATCTCCTAAGAAAAGCAATAAGCCATTAAAAAAATCTTTTTATGGAGATATTGCATAATCTAAGAATATTTTGATAGTAAGACTTCAAATATCTAATGATCCACATTGTCCCCAAATAATTTCACTACATAATCCTATAAAGGCTTAAAAAAATTTTTTGTTTAGGATGATACTGCATTATTATCAATATTGGATAAGAAAGTTGAGATTCGAATGAGTTATTATTCTAGGGACATAGTGTGCCTAGAGTGAACATTGGTCAAGGCTAGGACTTTGAAGATAAAATAGAACTTATGCATTGTGGGACTGTGACCCAAATAATTTTTCAATGTAATATTCTAATCAAAACAATATTTTGTTCAAAGAAAAAAATTTTATTCCAATGAATAATTAATAATATCCTCTGTGTGTGTGTATATATATATATTCATTTTTATACCTACAACCTTTAAAATTTGTTTATAAGTTTCCTAACATTTAAATGTTCCTCAAATGTTTCAAAGTTTGACTAAATGCATCAATAAGCATTAAGATATTAGTGAAAATTTAACTTAAAAATTTATTTTTAGCTATAACTTCATAAAGACTGAGATTACAAAAAGATGACAATTTTTTTTTCCCCGAATAAGCCAACACTCCAGCGTAAATGATTTTGAAGCCAAATAGGGATTTCAATTTCTATATGGAGCCTTAACCATAACTACTCTGGGGAATTTTCCAAGTCTACAAAATAATACTTTAAAATAAGTACTTGCAAATCCATAGCACTATTCATGTGAGCCTAAGCATCATTAAGCCTTAGATGACATATTCCATCTTGCAGACAGTGATATAGCAACACAGAGGCATTAAGTGACTTTGGCAATGCCACAGAAGGTCATCTGAAGCTGAGTCACTAATAATATGCCTCAGAAGTATCTCAAAAGAGAATCAATTCTAAGGGATTCTCAGTTTAAAAGATTTTGAAATATCTTAGTATGGTGGTTCTCAACAAAGCAGCACCTGGGAAATTAGATAGAAATTCAAATTTCAGATCCTACCTCAAACCTACTAAGTAAGAAACTCAGGGGGAACTGGGAAATCTGTGTTTTGACAAGCCTTTTAGTATACCCCATAGTTTGAGAGCTATGGCTGCACGCAAAATTATACAAGATATGTTTGTATCCTTCCCCCCTCCCTGGACCAGTTGCAAATTGCAATAATTTTCAGAAAAGAAATAAAAAGCCTGAATTATAGATTGCTAGGTCCATAAATACCACCAGAAAGATTCTCTATAAAGTTTCTTAATAGATGTGCTTGACCGTGATGTCAAGCTAGACTGGTCTGCCACTATTTGTGGGTTAAGTAATTTGTTACTAATAATAACACAATAGATTTTATAAATTATTAATTTTAAGTAATTAGTTTAAGGATATCACCATAATACCCCACTCAATCATGTGTATTCTGAAATACTTCCAAGAATTCAAGAGAAATATGTGGACTTATAGCTAGAGTGCTAGCAACTTGCTTGCATGCTCAGGTTGTTTGATCGATGATATGGCTAATAGTGAGAAATCGTTGCTAATGCATGTGCTAATAACTTGGGATATCTGAGGTTGTTGGAGTACTATACTTCTCAAAAACTGTATATATCCATGAATTCATTATGAAAATGCTATTACATATGCTAGGCTAACAACCTACTACAATCACCTAATTTGAAGTAATTTAGGTGATCAGTATAAAGTGATAAGGGGCATGGAAGGAAGCAAGACAGCCATGACCTGGAAGATACCAAGTAGCATTTTACATAGCATCAGGGACAGGGCATAGAGATAGAGCAAAGGAAGATATGTCTTATATGACCTAGGAGGATAACTGATATTGACAAAGACTCTGGGACAGTAAATACAGGATCAGTAGTACACACAATTAGATGGCCTTTCCAGTGAATTCTACCAAGCTTTCTAGGAAGATCTAATACCTACCCAAACTCTCCCAAATAACTGAAGATGGTGGAAAACTCCCTGTTACATTCTATGAGGCCAATATTACCCTACATTACCCAATATAATCTCTAAATCAAACAAAGACAGTATAAAAAAAGAAAATTATAGGCTGATATCCTTGATGAACATATGTGCAAATAATCCTCAATAAAATCCTAGCAAATGGAAGACAGCGGTATATTAAGAGAATCATCCACCACCATCAAGTAGGCTTCATCCCAGGGATGCAAGGTGGTTCAATATATACAAATTAATATATATCACTTACTGAATCAACAAAAAGGATGATGAAAATCATATGATCATTTCAATAGATGCTGAAAAAGCATTCTACAAGATTCACTATCCATACCTGATTAAAAACACTCAATAAAATGAGAATAAATAAATGGAACTTACCTATACATTATAAAAGTCAGATATGTCAAGCCCACAGCCAGCATCATAATGGTGAAAAGCTGCAAGTGTTTTCACTAAGGAACAAGTCAAGGATGTTCAATGACATCACTACTGTTCAACATAGTATTGGAAGCTCCCTTAAGACCTCCATGGATTTCTGACCTACAAAACTGTAAGATAATGAATGTATGTTGCTTCTGAATCATTACCTTTGTGGCAATTTGTTACAACACCTTTAGAAATGTAACATAAATGATATGTGCTAATTACACATCTCTGCCCCTGGGACTTAGGACCATGGGGATTCACTCTGTGGCAGGTTTTCATAACTCAAACTCCCCCAATCTCTAACAGAAAAAATTGGTGTCTTGATACCTTTTTATCCCAGAAATATTTCTCTTACAAATTTCTGAGTACCTCTTCCAGAAACTTTCAAATTCCTCAAATCAGTAGCTTCTGTCCAAGGAAAACAACACAAAGGCATTAAAGTTCTGGAGATCTTGCTATATAGTTTTTTCTTTGATAAATTCTAGGATTCTTTGAAAGAGTAATATGTCTTCCCAATTGCATTGTTTTATATTTATAACCTAGAAAGCTCTACAAAATATTGAGTGAATCCTGGTGCTATCAAGGCATATAGTAGGTAAGGAATAGGGGAAGTAGTCATAGGATTCAGGTACGTGACTCTGCCCAGGTCACATTAATTCCTGGAGTAAAGTTTGTATCTATGACCAAACCCCCATATAAACACCCTACGCCTTTCACTTGGAATTAAAACATACTCTGTTTTATAGACCCAATTCAAATCCTGACACTTCATTTCTCAGGGCAAGATCAACTTTCAGTCTGAGAAACACAGTGAAGTGGTCAGGCTTCAGTGGCCTTGAGAGAGAGTAATCAGACAACGGAGCTAAAAGGGGCAGTCACAGGTGAGATGGGGCAGGAGTAGGAGGCAGGTGAAGTCATTAACCATTAAAAAAGAGAGATTATACAGTTCACAGGCCTTTCACAAGGCCTAAAATGTCCAAATAAAAAAACGGGGTTCAAGAAAAGTCTGACCACTTACATAAACAGTGCTTTAACTTGAGGGGAAAATCTTTTAAAACCCCAAAAGTGATAAATTGTGATCTCTAATATTAAATTCGTCCATGAATAGTTCGATTCAGATTTACTCGATTTTTACTAAGCTTTAATATATGAAATGCATCCACAAAATCAATTTTCCTTCTACATTTCTAGGTAGAAAATGGAAAGCACAGAGATAGTTTTAACTGGAAGTCATTTGTTTTAAGAAAGGTTTAATAAAGTGGCCATAAAATGGTATCTGCACATTGTTAGGAACTATTTTACATAATAACAGAAAATTGCTTAGTCTTGGCCTGATCCAAGAAATTAGCTGATTGGTTCAAATTTGCCATCTGCACTTTCTACTTTCAGAAGTGATTCTCTAATCAGCCATATGGAAATAAATTTAAGTGTCATCAACTTTTTTTAAAAGTATTCTTTCCCTAGCTTAAGAACAGGATCTGAAGATAATCCTGAACATTAGTGAATAATATATAAAATCCCAGGGTTCTTTTTCATATAAGTGACAACGTTTCGTTTCAATTCAATATCTAGAAGCTGAAATAATACTTAGGAAAAACCCAGGAGAGTCACGTCCAAAAAAAAAACCTCTCAGGTTAAAAACAAATTAATTGATTGTACTTTTTGTGCAGTTTGAGTCTTCATATTCCCAAGAAAGAGAAGACAAGGACAGGAATCCCTTCGGGAATTTTAGAGAACACAGTTTTCTCCCACCGCTGGCTAAAGAGAGCATTACTGACTCCTAAGGCAATTAATTTAGCACTGCCAAGAAAAACCTTTTTCCCCGAAACAAAGGAACCTTCGTTCAAAACTCAATAGCAAATGTGTATCTTTGTCTTTACTGACAAAAATAAGATTGGTCAAGGTGGAAATGACTATCACAAAAGAAATTTTGTAAATATTCTTTGTTCTTACTTAACAATTGAGCTCCTTCCCCATGTACTAACAGAAAAACTATACAGATAAGTTGGAAGATGAAAATTTTTCAAACCTGACGCAATCTTATCCAAAAAAGACAATCTTACAAAAAACATACTCCCATTAACAGGCATTTTTTTTAAGGACTTTATGTAACATTCCCCCAAGTTTATTTGAAAAAGCTATGGAGAAAAAAAAGAAAAGAAAAAAAGACATGTGACTTTTTTTCTCTTCATGAATCAATAAAACCCTACAGTTATATTTTCAGTGAATATGTTACATATAAAGCGTTCATGTATTTTTTATTGATTTTTTTTTCAATCTCTTTCTGTTTAATACATTCTACTAACAAGACACCTGGATCTGGGGTTCCATTAATGAGGAGCAGATATGTACCAAAACACATCTGAGGCAAATTTTCTTACTTTTCAAATCACAGCTATGCGTAACTCTGGAAGAGATGAATTTTCTGACCTAGGTAAACCCTGGTTTCCCAGAGTTTAAAAAGAAACTGGCTTTCTTCCCCTCTCCTTTTAGTTAGGTATTCTAATATATCCTTAGAGCTTTTGAAAAATAAGTATTTCTATATAATGACAGCCCAATCATATATGGAGATACCATTAACCCTTTGTTTTAACAGGGATTTCTTTTCATAAGAATTTAGTACTAAGAGCTGGTCATCAACTTCAAAAACTTTACACATTAGAGATACAGATACAGTGATTAAAATATATATACATATATAAACACACATTTTTTTTTCTAAAATTTACTGGTTGTGTGTTTATACAACCAGTTGTATCTCAGTGGAGTTAAGTAACATCAGAAAAAAATTGCAGTGGACAAAACTAAACCAACAAGGAAGATTTCATTGAAGCTATTACAATAGGTGAAAGATAGTGAACTCAATTCTGCAAACACACAAGTTGGGGACATTTAAGAGCTTGGGTGATTTGTGCAAAAATACTAGAAGGTGTCAGTGGTATGTGTGGTGCACAGACTAGTGTGTGGATATTTTTCTCTGTGACTAGCTCATCTGTGTTTACTAGTAATGTCCATCAAAGTTAGGCTTGTCCCCTCCCACAGACACGGGTCCCTGGGTAAAAAAAGACTTGTCCTGGGTTGTCAATCTGGCAAGACACTAGAAGATAATTTATATCATTTCTAAGGGACAGAGAAAAAATATATAATTATAAGTTTTCTAAAGTAAATGCTCTGAGGAAAGGAAGGCCAGGGGTCTAGAGTCAGGAAGACTCTAAAACTTAATCAACCTGAGGGAATCTATAAACCATTGTAGTCAATATGGTGGAGAACTACAGGGCTTTGGTGGTGGGAGAGCTACGGTGACCACACCTAAGGGGAGAACTCCTGTATTGTCAAAACATTAAGAAGGAAGTAAAACAGTGGTACTTCATTTTTAAAAATTAAAAAATAAGGAAAATTGCTAAGGAAAGTTGTTTTGGAGCAGTATTTGAAAGGAAGCTGATAGCTTCATCAAAAGTGAGGGTAAGGTGCTGGAGGTGGAGGTGGGGCTCACCAAGAGCAATCTGACCAGTTTCACTCAGGACTGGTAAACAGCTGGGGACCGCTGCGGAAGGCCTGAGCGGGCATGAGGATTGCCATCAGTTCCAGGAAACCAAGGAGCGGAGGGCCTTGACACCTGTGATTAAGAGTGTTAATTTGGCTTGAGGTAATTGGGCATTGGCACAGGACTCTGAAAGGGGAAGTAATGCAATCAAAGAGAGACCCGGGGAACATGACTGTGACAGCTGTGAGGGATTTGAGGGTGCAAAGGCTGAGGCGGGAAGACCAATAAGGAGGTCATTATCTCTCTGCCTGTCGGTAGGGGTGCTCCATCTCCCCACTCACGCCCACTCTGTCTCTTTTTCTTCCATGAAGCACTTCTCCTGTCTCCTTAATTATCTTTTCACACTCCAGTCCCTATGACCACCTTTTTAAAATCAAACTGCCCTTCTTTTTTTCTTTGAAATCTCTCCACAAGTTACTCCTCAGCCATGAGATTTGATGTAATTAAATCATCAGATATATAAGGCAGAAAATGCAGAGCAATAATCAGGGTAGTTTCCTAACTTTGCCTAATCATAAGACCCAACCTGGGATGGGTGTTTTAAATGTAATATGTTTATTATGTTTTGGGATTCTTAAAAATATAAATTCCTGGGTCCCCCTCCATGCCCAATGGAAACAGTGCTGCCCAGGGAAAGGGCATAACAATGTGTTTTTAAAGAGAGCACCCCCAAGTGACAGGAACTGGCAGCTTGGGAAATATATTCAGGGGTAACCTATCACTGACAGTGTTGGGAGAGAAGCTTCATGGAGGAAGTGAGTTTTTTGTATGAGTTCATTTTTAAATGACCCTCTGTTTCGGTATCATGATGGAAATCATATGCGTAGTTAATAAATGTTACCTGGAAAACTGATCAAGCCTGGTGAAGTACATTCCTACTAACCATTGGCTTAAGTGATCACATGCAATAAGAGAAGAGGAAGTTGGAGAAGTGTGAGAGACTCCACAGATAGGCCACTTCATCAGGTGTGGGCCAGAGATGGAATGGGAGGACGAGGTCCAGGGCACACAGCCCCTGAAATGCTTTCTTTGAAGTTGAACTTCTGTCACCTGTTGGACTACAGGACTGTAGTAGATAAACACCTGGATGGAGAAAGGAATATTACATCACACCATTGCTGCTGGGTTTATACAGATATGCACCAGTGAATCAACACTGGAAGTGCTGCTTTAAAATTTTAAACAAATATGAAAGAGAGTGTCTTCAAGGAATAAAATTTAACATGCAGTGTTACTTTAATCAGTTCAATTTTTGTCACTAGGAAGAGCCATTAGAATATCTCTCTGGGGTGTTCATTAAAGAAAGTAGACAGAATCTAAAGGAAAAGCTGAAGAACTTCCAGGTTTATTGATTTATAATCGACATAAAATTATAAGGTATTTCAAGTGTACATTGTGTTGACTTGATATATATCATATATCTGCTGTGAAAGACTCCCCCCATCTGGTTAATTAACACATCCACACCCCACATACTTATCTTTTTGTGTACGTATGAGAACATTTAAGTTTTCTCAACAGATTTCAATGGTTATAACTATATCAACTATAAGTAACATGTTTCACGTTATATCCTCACACCTTATTCATCTTATAACTAAAAGTCTATCCTACTCAGTGAAATAAGCCAGAAAGAAAAAGAAAAATATCGAATGGTTTCACTTATAACAGGACTATAGGGAGGCCGTGTGGGAGAGAGACACTCAGCGGTGGCGGGGGGGGGGGGGGGGGGGGGGGGGGGGGGGGGGGGGGGGGGGGGGGGGGGGGGGGGGGGGGGGGGGGGGGGGGGGGGGGGGGGGGGGGGAGGATAAGGGCACAAAATGGAAGAGAGGAGAATACAGGGGACCATGGAGATGGATCACGGGTGAATTGGTGGTGGGCTGGGAATACAAAATGTAAAAGACATAAATAACAATAAAAAAATGTAATTCAAATGAATATTTAAAAAATAAATAAATAAATAAATAAAAGTTTATCCTTTACCTACTACTCTTTCTTTCTCCTACCTCCAGCTCCTGGTAACCACCATTCTTGTCTCCATCATTATGACTTTAACTTCTTTTTTAAAGATTCCACATATGAGTGATACCATGCATAATTTGACCTTCTCTGGCTGGGTTATTTCACTTAGCCTAGTGCCCTCAAGGTCCGCCCATGCTGTTGCAAATAGCAGAATTTCTTCCTTTTTAAAGACTGAATACTTTCCACTGTATATACAAAAGATAGTTAAGGCAGCTTGATTATTGGATGCAACAGAAAAAGAAGGAAACAATGTCTGTGTATATGTCTTTTGCTTACTATATTGATTTGTCACAATAATAGCCTCTGGTCAATTTTAAATAGCCTCTGGTCTGTGTGCTCTTTCTATAGTGTCTTGATGTTAATGACAAGTAATACTAGTACAGGAACCAGCCTTTGCTATGCCTGTCCACTTATTTATGATTGGTAAATATTAAATTTATCTCAGTTTATTAAATAATCAAAGTTAATGTAATATTAAAGCAAGTAAATATTTGCTTTATTGAATCAAATGCTGCTTCATTAAATCAAATACAATGTTTGATGGTAGTATTTATGATTAAGCTACTATTCTGTTACTTGAATTTTAAAACATACTTAAGAAAAAGTCACAAGGATAAAATTTGCAAATGACAAGTTTGGAAAAATATTTACAAAAATTTAAAGGTATACGTTCTTCCTATAGAAAAAGCTGATATAAAGCACTAAGAAATATCACTTACATCCTAATTGAAAATATAGGCATAAGTAGATTTTACTCAGAAAACAAACTCTATGAACAGGTTTAATGGTGTATTCAATTTTATAATAGTTTACAAATTAAAAATGAAATATAATTATTTAATGAGAATATTCAAGACTGACAGGCGCAGAGATATAGGAAATCTATATCATACCTAGTAAATGCTAAAATGTGTATAACTTTTGTGAACTATTATTTGGCAATATGTCCTAGAGTTAAGCTTCTAACTCAGCAGTTTAACAACTAGAATGTTATAGGCAATAAGATTATATAAGAATAATTATCACAGAATTATTTGTAATAATGAAAACACTAATTTTCATAAGAAAATCTGTTAAAATTAACTTGCAGAAGATTTAATGATATAGAAAAATGTAGTATGATATTGATTAAATACATTAAAAATATATGCATATATAGTTATGATCCTGATTGTATATTTTAAGATATATTTATTCATGGGATGGTTTTTTCAGGAATATATAAACTTTGAAAGTTCCCAAATTTTTTAGTCTTATAATGGCTTAATTTCCCCTGGTTCAGTTTTGATAGTGCCTAGGACTTATTCTGATATCTGCATAATGTGTGGGTTTTTTTTTTTCTTTACTAATTTCATCAGTCATGTCACTGCCAAATTTCTCAATCCATATTTAAGTGTTTAAATTTTTTTATTTTCAAATGAACAACCTTTATTTTTGTTACTCTCTAAGCTTCCTTCATGCTCCATGCTCTAGATGCCAGTTTGTATATATATGTATGTGTGTATGTATGTATGTATATTACATCATTGTTCATTTTTTATACAGTGTTTGATTTCTCCTCTCAGGTATAGTCCCCATAAAATTCCCACTACCAGTTCACCGTGAACTATCACCATAGTCCCTGTGCTCTTCCCTCCTCTGTTTTGATCCCTCTCCCTTCCCCTCCGCTGCAGAATGTCTGATTTATGGTTACCTACTAGTTTTGCTTTTTTTACTTATTTTTTTCCTGATCTCTTATTTGTTTCCCCTATATTCCTCCTATAAGTGAGATCTTCCAATGTTTTTCTTTTTCCTTCTGATTTACTTCACTGAGCATAATTCTTCAGGGTGATTTTTCCAAAAAAAAAAAAAACTGAGGTTTTTTTTTTTTATAAGAGTAAGATATCTGGGAAGAAAAATCCTTCACATGAAGTAAACTTTAAGTTAGTACAAAAAAGTTTTTTTTTTAAGTTTAATTTTATATTTGTACTCCCTGCAACTGATAAGGGACTGATTTCAAAGATCTACAAAGAGCTCACACAACTCAACAAAAACAAAACAAACAATCCAGTCCAAAAAATGGGCAGAAGAGCTAAAAAGACACTTCTCCAAAGAGGAAATGCAAATGGTCAACAGATACATGAAAAAATGTTCAATATCACTTATAATCAGGGAAATGCAAGTCAAAACTACAATAACACCTCACACCAGTGAGAATAGCCCATATTAAAAAAAAAAAAAAACTGACAACAGTAAATGCTGGTGAGGATGTGGTGAAAAAGGAACCCTCTTACACTGCTGGTGGGAATGCAAACTGGTCCAGCCACTATGGAAAGCTCTGTGTAGGTTCCTTAAGTTACTAAAAATGGAGCAACCATATGACCCAGCAATTCTACTCCTAGGATTCTACTCAAAGGACACAAACACATTAATCTGAAAGGAAATCGGGATTCCTATGTTTACTGCAGCACTATTTACAATAGCTAAGATATGGAAACAACTTAAATGCCCAAAAACAGATGATTGGATTAATATACACACAATGGAATAACACTCAGCAATCAAAAAAGAGAAACTCATGTCATTTGCAGTAACATGGATGGGACTGGAAGGAATTATGCTCCGTGAAATAAGTTAGAAGGAAAAAGAAAAATATTGGTTGGTTTCACTTATAAGAGGAATATAGGAAAACTGAATAAGGGGTCAGAAAAAAAAAGACAAAGCTAGCAGGCAAACTATAAATTAGAGACATACAACGCGGAGGGGAAGGAAGAGGAGTCAAAACAGGAAGGAAGAACATAAGAGACTATGGTGGTGGTTCATGGGTGATTTGGTGGTGGGAATTTTATCAGGATTACACCTTATGGGAGAAAACAAACATTGTACAAAAATGAATAATGATGTAAAATACATAAATATATTTTAAAAATAGGAATTTAAATTTTTTAAAAGTTCAGTTTTAAATCTTGAATGCAGAGGGTCTACAGAACAAAAATATTCATCCAAAGGGGCTGGGAGAAGCAAATTGCGCTGGGTTTATCCAGATTGAAGACGTATGGGTGATTTTGCTGATTATTTATGCGTACTCTGTATTTTCTATAACATAGTTTGCTTATAATTATAACATTTATATAAAAATAATACAAAATTAACATATGTTAAGTAACATAAGATACATAATTCTAACTATATATTATTATGACATATTTCATAATTGTAAATCAATCTTTGCTTCTGACTCTAAAAGGCAGTGTAGTTTAGTGGGTTAAGACACTGATGCTGGAGTCTTGCTGCTTGGTTCTTACCCTGTCCTGTTATGATTCTCTGATAATCCTAAATAAGTTATTTATATCCTGCACTTCAGTTTATCATCTGTAAAATGGGGATAATCATAATATATACATCATCAGGGTGTTGTGATGATTAAATGACTGAACCATGTGACAGGCACATCGCAGTGATGGACCATTAGTAAGCATTGTATAAATGTTTCCTGTAATTATTTTATTCTAAATGAACATGTTCTAGAGTGTTCTGAAAATCAAGTAGCCTGAAATTTAAAAATAAAAACCACTTTTGGAAAATAGAGGTTCTCAAGGACTGGTTAAAAAGTGTAATACCACTACTAATTAGTTATCATCTCCTTGATTTCTACCTTCTATTAAAGATGATCTATCTTAAGGACTTTACATATATTTACTCATTTAATTGTCACAGAAAATGTTCAGTTTATTATTCCTTTTTATTGTTATTATTCCTATTTTATAAATAAGGAAACTGAAAGTACTTAGAAATTTGTCTAAGGCCACAGAAAGTGGTGAGACAGCAGAATTAAAATCCAGGTCTTTCTGACCCCAAGATTATTGTTCTTAATCATTAGGAGTGATTAATTTTTCTGGGAATTATAGTAAATTAATCTTAACTATAATTCCAATTTGTATTACTTTTAAATTTTTTGTCTGAAGATAAGTAACTAGACATCATTTGATGTTAACACTTTCAGTAAAGAGGTCTTTAATCACAATCATTGACTTGAGCCATGCCTATTAAAAATCCAGTGGTTCGGAAAATACAGTATAACCCTACTACCATCATTGAACTTTTACCGAAAGGCAGTGCTAGGAGAAAAGAAGCAGCCCCTGACGGTGCATTCTCACAAGGTCAAACCTGTACTACGATGAGAAGATATAAAAGTTCCAGTGATTATGGCATGAAGTGCACCAGCTAATTTTGTTATTGCTGTTCCTTACATACTGAGGCACCACTTTTTTAAATAATAAAAATAATAAATCTGACACATCCTGGAATATTCTTGTATTCTGACCCCAGTGGAGTGTCTGTTGAATGACCCACTTAGAAGTGTTCATGATGAAGGATCTTTGAGGTATTGCTTTCTTTTCTAGGGGTGGGACTCCAGTTCCACTCCCAATTCCTAAATATTCATGAATGAATGGGTCTGCAAAGTGAAGGGCTAGTGAGAGAAAAGTCCTGTGTTTGGTTTTCGATGGTTAATGAGCAGTCAGGGAAGAGATGCTCACCTCGGGATGTCAGCAGCATCTCTTGAGGATGAGCCCTGTGTTCTAACGAAGACTTTCTTGGAAAACTCTTCATTACTAACAAAAGGACCAGCAAAGGATTGACAAAGCATTGAAATTATCTTGTCCCAAATATAAATCACAGGCTTTTCATTAAACACATCAGGATATGTTCTAACGAGGCGTTTTCAGCTTGGAGTGGCTGTTCTGCCACTCTCCACTTTGAGGCCATTCCAGGGAGGGTAGATTCTATGATTAAGGTGATTAAGGTAATCAGCCAGGCTGATTCAGACACTCAATCCAGCTGCTGCCAGTGGACCTGCTGGTAATCACCAGAAGAGCGCACTTGGAGGGGAATTTCTCTCTACAAGTACTCTTGTGTTTGTTCAAGTTGAAACTAAGTTGGAGAAAGAACTGTGCTTGAAAGTTTTCTATTTGTACAAGCTACAACTTTCATAAAGTATATCTCTGACTAGTAGGCCCCAGGCCACATACCAGGTTATGTTTGGAGTGTGTATCCCCCCCCCTTTTTTTTTTAAAGATTTATTTACGTATGCAGACAAGAACGGGGGTATAGGCCAGAGGTATGGGGTAGTGAGAAGATTCACCAGAGACAGAGTGGGGAGCAGAACAGGCAGATCGACTGAAGTACACTGCTGAGAGGAGCAGTAGATGAGCCAGGGGAGGTCTGCTGTGCCATCTGGGAATCTCCCTAGCTGGGGATTGAACTGATGCTACAGTGGCTGTAGATAGCTTTGTTACCAGAACCAAGCTGCCTTGGCAGTGGGAGTTGTGATGCCTTTTACCCCACTGTTCCAAGTCAGCTGTGGCAGTTGCTCCTGCCCAGTAACTGCCGTTTTGAATGGACCAATCAGGTGCTAGGAGCTGATGGTTCCAATCAGCTCCAGGATTGAAAAATGGTCCAATCAGACTTGTGGATGGTACCCTGAGAGAGGATATAAGCCAGGATCAGAGGGACCTGAGAGAGGAGGAAAAAGAAGGGACTGGTAGGGGGGGAAAGAAGAGAAAAAAAAGAGGACGCTAGCCCCAGAGAGAAAATGAGGCCCCTGAAGAGAAGAACAGGAGAAGACGACAATGACACCAGCCTGCAGGAAAAGAAAGATGATGGTTCCAGACTCCAAAGAGAGAAGAAAGAAGTCTGTTCCTGGCCTCTGAGGAAGAAAGAAGAAAAGAAGTGTCCAGGAGCCGCCCTTCAAGGAGGAAAAGAAGCTGAAGGACTCTGCAGAGACTGGGCCTCCGGTCCTGTCTCTGACGTTGCCTGAAAGGAGCCCCAGAGGCCCTGGGCCTGGTGTCTCAAAGAGCTGTTTGTTGGTCTAACCTGATACCTCACAAAGAGCTGCCATCCCTGATGCATTCTGGGTGAGGTGGCCACCATGTGAGGATACAGTAAGCTCTGTTTCCCCTGTTTGTAAAATAAACTCCATTTTGTAAACTCCATTTTGTTGTTGTTGTTCCTGTAGCCTGAGGTCTCTTGCAATTGGGCACGCGGGTGAGACCCACAGACAGTGGCCTGTCCTCTCTTAAGGTGCTATCCTTTGTTGATTTTGGCCTTTTGGCCTTTTGGGGCTTTTTGATGGCTCTTGCCTCAGAGCCTGGGCATTGTGCCCCATCTGCCCCACTTTCAGCTTCATAGGCTAAGACTTAACCCATTGCGCCACCAGGAAGGCCCCATGTATATCCCTTTTTTAATAAACTTTCCCCCACGCCCTGAGTTCTAGATGAATTGTTTGTGATGGAAAAATTCCAACTTTAATTATGACTACAATTGTAATCATATCACGATATATAAATATATCAACTTAACTTGTATAACTTAAACTTATACAGTGTGCTATGTCAAGTATATACAGTAAAACAAAACAAAAACTGCAAGTTTAGTGAATCAAGGCTATTTTCAACTATGTTTCTGTCACCCAGGCCACCATCTTGGTAATGTGATTTGAGGATTGATGAAAGCTACTGTCTCTAGATGTTTTTTTTTAAGATTTGTTTATGCATACAAGAGCTGGGGTGTAGGTCAGAGGTTTGGAGGGGTGGTGAGAGGATTCACCAGAGACAGAGTGGGGGGCAGAACAGGCAGATCGATGGAAACACACTGCTGAGGGGAGCAGCGGATAAGACAGGAGAGGTCTGCTGCGCCATGTGGGTTAGCGCTCTGGCCGGGGATGGAACTCAGGCTGCATTGGCTGCCAGTGACTTCATGGTGCTGCGACTTAACCCCTCGCGCCACCAGGGAGGCCCTGTAGATTTTTTTTTAAGCCAAGTATTGTGTTATATACTGGTCTCAGTGAGAACATCCCTTATCCTCAAATTTTTTTTTGTTATAATTCCATTCTCTCTTTCCAACTAGATAATTCTACTTGAGGACTTTAAAAAACAATTTCAACCTTCCATTTTTTTTATTTTAGAGCTAGAAGAAACTTAGTTCAACTACCCTCACAGAATAGACCAGCGTTTTCAATACAGTAACCACTGCATCATGTAATTATTTAAATTTAATCAAATGAAATAAAAATTCAGTTCTTCAGTTGCACTAGTCTTGATTCCAGTCTTCAGTACCCACATACTGCTAGTAGCTGCCATATCAGCCCATGCAGATACAGAACATTCTCATCACAACAGAGAGTTCTGTTGGATGGCATTGGAATTACATGGCATGAGCATATGTGGTAAACATTGTGAAAGAGGTAGATAAATGAGAGAGCCTCCAGACACTGGGGGCTAGATTTTTATAAATAAAAATGGGTACAACCTCCAGAAGGCCAATAAAAGTCACACTGGGACATCTTATCTCCTCCTTACAAAGATTATCAGATAAATTGACCCACAGGTAGATCAGAGAGAGGGAGAGAAAAATATAGGGAGGGAAGGAGTAGGGAAGGTGAAAAAAGGCAGGAGGAAGTTGTAAGGAAAAGTCACTTCAGTAGGACAATGGAAAGTACAAAGGGAGAGGAGCTTGAACAGGTTGAGAGGATTATGGCAATATAAGGGGAAGGAGCCAGAAAGGCCTTGTCTTCACACCTCAGACACTTTGGGGGAAAAGTACAAATAAGGTGGGAGAATTTCCAGTTTGGGCAAAGTCAACAGCCTCATGAAATCACCCCTCACAGTTATTTACAGCATGTGAGTTTTGATGTGTACAGTGAATTTCTGATATGAGCAAATTCATTGGAATTTCTATTAGAGAAGATTTGAGTGGGAAGGAAAGAGCAGTTACAATAAAAGATTATTTACTCTCCTAAGTAAATTTTCAAATTTATTGATCCTTGAGCTAATCCAATAAAACATTCCAATCTTGCCAAGTCACATTTTGAGGAGCTAGAGGTGCTGATGCCACTCCAATGACCTATCAGATAATCCCAAGTGTTCATTACCTGGCTAGCATGGATAACTCACTTATTGTTTTCACATTTTTTTCTTTCCAAATTCAATGTCTCTGGAGAATGATAGCATATTTTACTCAGACTCAAGAGGTCTGAAGGAGCTGAGGATCAGACTGACAGTAGGCAAATAAAGGGCACTTTTACAGAAGTATGAGCAACAGTAGCAGATGCAGAAGTGTTTAATTTTTCTTTACTGAGGTGACATTGGTTAATAACACTGTATAAGTTTCATGCCTACCACCAAAGGTCTAGCTACCATCTACAACCATCCAACTGACCCCCTCTACGTGTTCCACCCCCCAGCCCCCCACACATATACCCTGTTCCCCTCTGGTAACCATCATTCTGTTGTCAGAATCTAAGAATTTGTCTTTGTTTTGTTTGTTTCTTTACTTTGTTTCTGTATAATTCACATATGAATGAAGTCAGTGTTTGTGGTTCTCTTTCTGACTTACTTCGCTTAGACTAATCCCTCCCAGGTCCAAGTATGTTAACACAAAAAGCAAGTTTTCATCTTTTATAGCTGAGTAGCATTCCATTGTGTCTTGGTACCACATCTTTTGTATTCATTCATCTATCAGCGGGTACTTAATGTTATTTTGCTGTGTCTTAGCTATTGTGAATAGTGCTCTAATGAACACAGGGATACACATGTCTTTTCAAATTAGTGTTTTCATATTCTTCAGATTGATACCTAGATGTGGAATTGCTGGGTCCTGTGGCAGTTCTGCATGTATATATGCTACATTAAGTTCTCTACATATTCGTATTCTGTAAAGTCTTCTTTGAGAAACTCACAGATAAACACCATCAACAAGTTGTTCCTGTAGAAGTAGGCAGACCTGCTGTAAGCAGATGAGAATTTACCCTAGGAACTCTAGAAATACTTGGGTGATTTTCAGAGGGGAGAAAGCAAGATGTAAGTCCTATTGGTCTTGAAGATAAAGGCAACTGGCCAGCAGAAGCTGGCTGTAAAGGCTAAGATTACCTGACTTGTCACTGTAGAACCACATATTCTTAGATAGCTTGAGTTGCACTTGACAAGTATGTCTGCCTATAATCTCACACAAACTCTGTCAAATATTATATCCCAGTAAGAATCAAAGCCACTTCACACTGGAAGGTCCTGAGGTTCAGAGAAAGTATATTACTCAGTTTAGTCAGTGGAAACAAGAGACTCTGAAGCCCACAACCTGTCCACTGGATTTCACTACTCCTTTAAGAAGATGAGTTAGAGCCTGCACTTTCAGGAAGCAGAGAGCAGGTAAGTTAGCAGGCACAGTAAATACAGACCCAGTGACCTAGTCACTGGGGCTGGAAGGCATTCAGCTTGAATTTGACCTAGGATTGCTTCTACTTCCCATGTGCAAGCACACAAAGCCCCTCTAGTCCAAGAATTGATATGAAAAAGAAAAAATTAGAATTATAAAGTACTAATGGTCACCTCTCCCCTTCTAGAAAATCCTTTTCACCACAAATGAACATCTACTACGGTCCCCCAACGATGGCAGTACCTGTTCTAAAGGGACATCACCTGCCCAAAAGAAAATCATTATATAGTAGGATCAAATAGGATTCCAAAGCTCCAATTTATACCTGCTCAGAAATATCTCCATACTTACTTACCTATTTGATAACAATCATATCAGAAAGAAACCATTCCTGTTGAGTTGACTTTCTTTTTCAAAAAATAAGTTTCCTCTAATCTCCAGCACTGCTCTAATCTTACAGCAGCCCCAACAACCTAATGTGGAAACCAAAACTCCTAATCTGATTTGTGTGTGTGTGTGTGTGTGTGTGTGTGTGTTCCTGAGGGGTTTAAGAGAACAAATTCACAGGAAGTTATTGGTTAGAAAAGATCAGAGCAGTCTGAAGAGATGAATTCCTAAACTGGAAAAATCAATATAGAAAGTTCATAGCTGGCCCCTAAATATAGATTTGAATACTTCACAAAATGCCTTAAATTTCCCTGGATTCACAGGGAAAAAGTTGGTAAGATCAATCAGATGATGTTAATAGTTAACAGATGAGTAAAAGATTGGATATAAGCAATAACACAATTTGAACAATTTGAGTCTGAAGAAAGATATATAATGCACAATTGTCAGGATAAGTTTCTCTACGATACGCAGTAAGTGTTTTGCTTCTGCTTGTCTGAAAAATGATAGATTATATTCACTATTCTCTAGTTGATACCCTGATACAAGGTTAGCATCTGCTCAGAGCCTGAAGTTAATAAGGAGTGGGCAGAAGGCCCAGTTTTGATCTGATTAAAGTAACTAACTTTATCTTTTTAGTGCCCAAGGATTAAATGGTTCCTAATTAACTCTTATTCTTTCAGCAATATCGATTGAGTATGAACTTCGGGACAGGATAATGTGGTGAATAAGACAGGCAGATTTTAACTCCCACGTTGAAGTCAGTGGCAAAGGGTACAGGAATTAATGGTCTGGTATGTTGTGGGGAAGTAACATTCCACCAGCTAAGTGAAGTCAAGTGAGAATTAGAAGACCCTAAACAGGTGGTAGATGAAGGGCACAACATCTGAGGGAACGCTGGAAGAGTAGATGGGATGCTGGAAAGACCAAGAAAGTTAGTAAAAAAAAGTCTGAATTATCCCAGAAGTCACCTCAAGAGCTATTAAAGAGTTAATCTTGAAAGTGATATGATTAGATTTGCCTTCCTTAAGATCATTATAGTAGCAGTTTGGAGAATGACTCATGGAACTAGTCTAAATACACAGAAGCTAATTGGAAATCTGTTGGTTTGGGAAGAGAGATGAAGATAGGTTGCACTAGGGTAGTGGCCATGGAAAAGAGGAGAGTGTCATGTCAGCCAGAGGGAAAATGTCATGTTTACTGACTGGGGAATTGAACTTCATATCAGTTTGACCAAGACTGCCATTCTTGCTTGCTCCCTATGGATTCCATAAGGATGAGTGATAACTGAAATCAGTGATAGCTGAAAAGCAGTTGCCACAGCCCATGAGATATTAATGGGAACTCTGTAACTCCTGGCAGACATCCAACAGATTGTACATGATCAGACCCTCTCACCCTTCGTGGCCTGGCAGATCTGGCAAGCCTACAGCCTCTATCTCATCTGCTTTATCCAGCCATCTCTTAGAGTTCTTCGTATATCTCACCCCCATCTCTCCCTTTAGATGGAAATTGTCACCTCTTCCCTAAAACACCCTCATCCTTCTTTTCAGCAGTACAGGGGCAGTAGCAAGTCTACTATCTAAGCAAAAAACCAACTGGCAAACAAAATGTTAAGTGAAGGAAGATGAAATTTTCCAAAAGAGAAATCTTTCCTTCTCCCCAGAAGTTTCCTTCAATTGACTGGGGAGGGTGGTGTGAATTCTTTTTGTGGGGCTTATATTCTGTGGAAAGTTGTTTGATCCCAGCAAATGTTAATGCTCTACATTCAGAAATTTAAGTACCTAGTACATTTCCCCACAGATTTGAGAGTTATTCCACTTGTTATAGAAATTCAAGTGTTTTATTCTGAAATTCTTTGTTGTACATGAATAAAATAAAATTTTAGAAGGTCATTTTTAAAATGGCATATATATTGTGATTGAGTTACTTAGTCTTAAATAATCAAAGGAGTACATGCCTGTTCACTTGGTAGGGACTGATTATGTAAGGACTTATTTGCTGATTCATTTTACATATACATGTATATACATACATACATGCATACATGCATAGTGTTTCCTTGATTGTGGGATTGACAAAGAAGGATAGATAATTGAAAGAATTTGCCTCTTTGTACAATTTTTAAGGCATTTAGGGTATATCAGGTAGAAGAAAAATTGATTTGGCGACCATCTCAGTCCACAAGTCACCAATCTCAATTTTTGTTGTTGTTGTTGTTCTGAAGAGTTTATTAACAGACTGGGTGAACCTGTCAAAAAATAAATTTTAAAGTGATCTTTGAATCCTCTGAACTTTAAAGTCCAAAACTTTCCACCAGTCAGAGGTGGTATTTCACTCAAGTGGACACTGATTTCTTCACACAATTAACGCTGATGCTTCTGGCTGTCTTTCTGAGGTCACCATCCTTACGTGGCTGATTAGATTCCACTCCTGAGAACAGATACTAAACACATTTCCAATGACAGCAATTGCTTTAAACTCCTTAAAGCCTTCAAAATAGAGAATGTTTAATTTAGAGCTCTTAGTTAAAATAATTAGCAATTAAGACTCTAGGAAATTACATTTAAATCACTCCAATAGAATCCTTGAAAAGTTCCACACCAATTCAGAAGTTCCTATATGATCAAAGAATAGATTACTAATTGAAGTTTTTGAACTACCTCCCCCTGCTCCCTTAGCTATTTTTTATCTTCTTTAAGTTGAAATAACATTGCATTATAAAATTATGTAAAATTTCAGGTATGTATCACTAAAAGTCCAACTCTACCCTTCATCATAAAATCGTCCTCTTTTCCTGATTTACAACCCCCATGCCCTTCTTTCTTGATAACCACTAATCGATCTCATAGTCTAAAAAATTATTTTTGTTTTTCCTTTTAGTTCATCAGTTTATTTGTATTCTCTATATACTACATCTGTGTGAAATCATAATGATGTTTATCTTTTTCCATCTGACTTATTTCACTTAGCATAATACCCTCTAGGTCCACCTATGATATTGCAAATAGCAGGATTTATTTTTTAATAGCTGAACAGTATTCCAGGTGTGTGTGTGTGTGTATATATATATATATATATATATATATATATATATATATATATATATATATATATATACCGTATACTCTTTATCCATTTATCTGTGATTGGGCACTGGGTTGTTTCCAGCTTGGCTTTTATAAGCAACAATGGATTAAACATGGGGGTGCAAAAATATCTTCAAATACTGTTTTTGTATGTTATGGGTAAATATCCAGAAGTGGGAAACTGGATCATATTTTTAACTTTTTGAAGGCTCTCCACACTGCTTTCCATAATGGTTGTACCAATTTACATTCCCACCAACATTGTATAAAGTTTCCCTTCTCTCCACCACTTGTTTCTTTTCTTTCAGATAACAGCTGCATATCCTCACAGTTGTGAAGTGGTATCTTGTTTTGATTTGCATTTTTCTAAGAAGAAATTAATAATATCTTTTCATGTGCCTGTTGGTCATCTGTATATCCTCTTTGGAAAGGTGTCTATTTAGCTCTTCTGCTCATTTTTACTCAGTGTGTGTCTTTTGTTAAGTTTTGTGAGTTTTTAAATATTGTGTGTATTAACTGATTGTCAGATACATGATATGCAAATATCTTCCCTCATTAAGTAGGGTATCTTTTCATTTTAACTCAAATTTCTTTCGCTGTGCAGAAGCATTTAAGTTTGTTTAAATTTGCTTTTGTTTCACTCACTCAAACTGAGTCAAGTTCCCAAGCACATCTCTGAAGTCAATGTGAGGGAATATATCACCTACGTTTTTTTATATGTATTTTGTGGTTTGAGATCTTACAACCAAATCTTTAACCCATTTTAATTAAGTTTTATGGATGGTGTTAAATAGTGGTCCATTTTCATTCTTTTGCATGACTTCAGTTTTACCAACACCACTTTTTGAAGAGTCTTTCCTTTCTCCAATACATGTTCTTTGCTCCCTTGTTGTAAATTAGTTGTTCATGTGCATATGGTTCTATTTCTGGGCTTTCAGTCTGTTCCATTAATGTCTAACAATGGCAAATATTTATCAGAAAACATTTGCTTTAAAATTTCAGCCTTTAATACCTTCATCGGAAACAGTAGCACCCTGGCAAAGAGAGAGGAAGAGATTCTGTGAGACAGTAGAGCCTTTGGATCCTCCTCAAATCACATATTACATTCACCACATAGTTTTATGACTGACTTCACTCATATATTTTATCAAATTACAAAACCTGAGCGCTGAAAATGATAGAGTTGAATCAACACTTCTAATTTAAAGATAAACTGCAGCACAGAAAAGTTTAAAAAAAACAATGTCAAAATACTGAACACACAGAGAAGCCAGAATTCCTGTCTCCAATTCCGACTCTTGTCCCCTTATCTCACTGACTCACCGTTAATGAGCTTTCCAGAAAAAAATATATATGCACTACTAATTTTTTTTAACTATGGTTCTCAGTTATGTGAGGTGAGATGGAGTTGGAGAAAATGTAAGGTCTCCAAAAAGCCTGCTCCAATTTAAAAAGCATATTAATACTCCCAAATTGGGAAAATGAAAACACTACTGCCTTGATAACAAAAACTACAGGTATTAAATTGAAACATGTTGGCAGGTGACAATTCCATCCTATGCATGTCAGTAATTCTCAGAAACTGATAATGGTGGATACTAGGGACATATCAAAACCTGTGCAGGAGGCTTACAGCACTTAGCTTTATCTGAAATATATTAAGTACTATGACTATCTTCTTTACGTTTTGGTTGAAATTATAAAATATTTCAGGTAGAAAAATACAGAAAAAGTATAATCATCACAGATTTACTTATAATATTCAAAATACTATGACATATGAATTGAAGCAGAGCTAAGGCTCTTCTGCCTCACAGAATCTCTTCCTCTGTCTTTGCCAGGGAGTTACTGTTTCAGAGGAAAGTATTTTAGGCTGCAATTTTTGAAAGCAAATGTTTTCTGAGAAAGATAAGCCATTGTTGTTATCAATGTCTCCGTATAGATGGATTTTAAAATAAGCACATCAGATTGCTTATGAGCAGCCCAGCTTCCCCCCATGGATTTGCAAGGGCGGCTACCAAAGCTCTTGCTCAGAGATGGGTCTGTTTCTAGACACTCAGCTCTCTCCTGTTGATCTATTTGTTTCTCCCCATGCAAATAACACTGCTTCACTTAATGTGAAGTACATTTTACTTCTGGTGGGATAAGCTTCTTTTTTTCCCTTCTTGTGTACCTCATGTGTACATATTATTTCTGGTGGGATAAGCTGCTTTTTTTCCCTTCTTGTGTACCTCATTCTCTATTCCTTACTATAGAATATTTTAGGCCACAATATTTAGGCTTTTTACTTTGTAAGTCATTTACGGAAATCTTATAAAGTCCTTTGAAACTAAGTTTACTTTATAAATTAATGAAAGGATTGCCAGCCTTCTAGTATTGTCTCACTGTCTGCATATATCTTCTCTCCATGTATTTAACTCTTCTTTTAGGCCCTTCAGTAGAATTTTGTCATTGTCTTTATAAAGATATTGCATTTCCATTTTTAGACTTGTTTTTAGCTACAACTTGCTGCATTTATTTTTTATTTTATTTTATTAAGTAAATTTTTTTCTAGCATCATTGTAGTCCTTAATGTTCTCCTGCCACTGTATCACCCATGAACCATCACCTTATTCCCCTGTGTTCTCTCCTCCCCTATTCTGACCTCTCTTTCTTCCCCTCCTTGCTGTATGCTGCAGATTTATGGTCAGATTACTAGTTTTGACTTCTCCTTGACCTTTTGTTTGGTTCCTTTATATTCCACATGTAAGTGATACCATCTAATATTTATCTTTTTTTCCTTCTGACTTATTTTGGCTAGCATAATCCCTTCCAGCTCTATCCATGTTGCCACAAATAGCATGAGTTTGTCTTTTTTGATTGCTGAGTAATATTCTCTTGTGTACATATATCCCAGCTTTTTGATCCATCCATCTATCTGGAGGTATTTGGGTTGTTTCTATATCTTGGCTATTTTAAATAGTGCTGCAATAAACATAGGAGTGCAGGGATTTTTTTCATATTAGTGTTTTTGTGTCCTTTGGGTAGATTCCTAGTAGGGGAATCACTGGTTCATATGGTAGATCCATTTTTAGTGTTCTGAGGTACCTCCACAAAGCTTTCCATAGTGACTGGACCGATTTACATTCCCACCAGGAGTAAGAGGGTTCCTTTTTCTACACATCCTTTCCACCATTCATTGTTTGTGTTTTTTGTGTTTTTTTTTAATGTGGGCAGGGTATGAAGGTTCACTACTGATTTTGCACGTTAGTCCAGGAATCTAGCTCAACTGTTATTAGTATTAATAGTTTGTATATTTTCTTCTACATGTAAACAATCATATCAGAAGAAATTATTATTTTGTTTTTTTTCCTGATCTTTGCACCTTTGAATTTTTTGAATTAGTCTTAATCCACTGGCTAAAATTTCCAGCAATATTAAAATGAAGTGGTGTATCAGTCATCACTTACAAAGGACTTAAATGGAGCTTCTAATGTTTCCCTACTAACTAGGGTATATGCTGAAAATTTTGGTTGCTATTCCTCATCAGGTTTAGGACATTTCCTTCTTTTTCAATTTTAGCATGTATATATGGATTGCTTTGTTCTTTCCTTGGGCAGAAACTATAATTTTCAAACAATTTTTCTGACTGTCTATGTAATTATTATTTGTCTAATGTAAAACTATCTTAATACTTCTAAAATGAACATTGCTTGGTCATGTTATCTATTTTAAAACATTGTTGGATATTTTTGCTGATATTTTATGAGTTTGTATTATTTTCGCACATGACATTAGCTAGTTTTGCTTTGTAGTACTACAGTTTTGACAAGTTTGGGTTTCTGATGTCCTCATGAAACAAGTGATAAAGCATTCTCTTTTTGCTTTAGAAGAGTTTATTAAACTAGAAGAGTTTCTATTAAAAAAAGTTTATCTTTCTTAAATCAGTAAAATTTGCCTGTAAAATCCTCTGTGCCTGATTTATTTTATCTGGGATATTTTTTACTACAGATTCGATTTCTTAAGTTATAAAACTATTCATGTTTCATGTAGTCATTTTGGTAAATTTGCCAATTTTTCTAGAATATTTTTTTACAGAAGTTTTCAAATTTATCACCATAGAGTTATCAACACACACACACACACACACACACACACACACACACACACACACACACATCCAACTGCAAGTGTCTTTTTTTATTCATAGTGTGATGTATGTAGGCCTACACGTTCTTTATTAGACTTGTTCAAAATCTTCCCATTTTTTTCTTTCCATAGAACCAATGTTTGGTTTTTTGATAATCTTATTTTCTTTTTGTTCTGTTTCATTATTTCACTATTTTAATTCACTTCCTTTGGACAAGTATACATGTATTCTAGGCTTGGGGTTCCCCCCCAAAAAAGTAAGAACTATAAAATTAAATTTCCAGCTAATGAACCAAAGACAAGGGATCATGACTTCTAGGGGAGACTTTTTTATTTTCACATAGCTTCTACATTTCCTTGTTTTCTCCTCTTGCTGCCTGAATATGGTTTGTTGTTACTGTTTTCCAATTGTTTTATTTTTACTAAGCCAGCAGTTTACAACATTGCATATGATTTAGGGACGGATATAGGCTCAAACCCCTTCAGATGTATGTTACCACACCACATCCATTACCAAAGCACCCCAAATTCTTTCAGTCCAGTGGGTTCCCCCGCCCTTTGCTTCCTACCCTCTATACACCCCCTCTGACAACCTCAACTCTGCAGTCAGATTTCTAGGTTTATTTTAATTTTGCCTGTTCCTTCATTTTGTTCCTGCTTTACATTCCACATAAGCGAAATCATCTGGGCTTAGCCATTCTCCTTTAGACTTATTTCACTTAGCATAATCCCCTCACTCCCATCCATGTTATCACAAATGGTAAGATGTCATCTTTTTTTATAGCTGAGTAGTATTTCACTGTGTATATCTTCTTGATCCATTTGGGCATTTAGATTGTTTCCATGGCTTGCCTATTGTAAATAGTGCTACAATGAACATAGAGGGGCACATCTCCCTTTGAATTAGGGTTTTTCATTCTTCAGGTAAATACCTATGAGTGGGACTGCTGGGTCATAAATTATATTTATATTATTTTATTATTTTGAGAAACCTCCATACCGTTAACCAAAGGAACTGGATCAGTCTATATCCCCACCAACAAGTGTTTTTTTTTTCTCTTCACCCTCTCCAACACTTATTTTTTATATGGGCCTTTCTCATAGGTGTGAGGTCATATCTCATTATGGTTTTTGATTTGCATTTCCCTGATGCAAATAATAAATGATGATGAGCATTTTTCTATGTGCCTGTTTACCATACGTGTATCTTCTTTAGACAAGCATCTGTTTGGTTCTTCTGTCCAATTTTTGGCTGAATTACTAATTTTCTTGTTATTGACTTGTATGAGCTCTTTATAAATTTTGGTTAGCCCCTTCTTGCATGCATAATATGCAAATATTTTCTCTCATTCAGTAGGGTGTTATATTTAAAAAGATAGTTTCTTTCATTGTGCAGAAGTTGTTTAGTTTGTTTAATGTTGTCCCATTTATTTATTTTTGCTTTTGTTTCATTTGCCTATGAAGTTAAATCCCCAAATACATCCCTGAAGCCAGTGTTTCAGAGTGTTTTGCTTATGTTTTCCAGAGGTGAAGGTAGGTTCAACATCCTGACAAAAAATCAGTGTAATTTAGCACATCAATAAAAGGAAAAATAAAAATTATATAATCTTATCAATAGATTTAGAGAAAGAATTTGAAAATATTTAACATCCATTCATGAAAAGAACTCTCAAAAATGGGGTAGGAGTAATATACCTCAACATGGTAATACATGACATGTTGATATATTACCCATATGTGACAAATCCACAGCTAATATCATACCCAATGGTGAAAAACTAAGTTTTCACTCTATGACCAAGTATAAGAAAAGATGCCCAATCTCCCCACTACTATTCAACATAATCCTAGCTAGAGCAATTAGACAAGAGAAAGAAATAAAAGTAATCCAAATTGAAAAAAAAAAGATGCAAAATTATATTTGCAGAAGATATAACTGTATACATAGAAAACGCTAAAGATTTCACTAAAACATGATTAGAAATAATCAGTACAGTGAAGTGACAGGTTACAAAATCAAAATACATTTTTTTTGCTTTCTTATATGCAAACAACCAACTGGAAGTGAAATAAATCAAGAAAACAGTATCATATTTTACAATAACAACAAAAATATTAAATACCTAGGGGAAAAAAACTAAAAACAAGGTGAAAAACATATGCAATGAAAGTACATATTATTGAAAGAAATAGAAAAAGATGCAAAGAAATGGAAAGTTATTCCTTGCTCATGGATTAGAACTGACATTTTTAAAATGGTTGTCTTACCTAAAGCAATATACAGGTTCAATGCAATCCCTTTTAAAGTTTCAATGTCATTCTTTAAGGAAATTGAGCAAATATTACTGAAATTCACCTGGAATAACAGAAGACTCCAGATAGCCAAAGCAATCCTGACAAAAAAGAAGAATGAAGGTATCACACTCCCATACTTCAACCTATAGTATAAAACTATAGTATTCAAAACAATGTGGTATTGGAGTAAAAAATAGACACACAGATCCATGGAGTAGAATGGAGGGCCCAAAAATAAACCCATATTTACATGGGCAGTTAATCTTTGATAAATGAGCCAAGAGTACACTATGGGGAAAGGAAAGTCTCTTCAAGCCTGAGCATCTGGTTTCCCAAGAATCTATTTGTTCTTCCCCAAAAGCAGGGTTAGCCTCCCTCAGTTGCTATTCAGATTTCTAATTCTCTCTTCAGTTATTACATCTGGGGAGATTCTCACTTCTCTGAGTAATCAGATAGCCAATAATTTTGTTATTTCTTTTGCTTTTATTATTATGTTTTCCTTTTTTTAGGCATTTGTACCAAGAGGGTGTCTCCATTATTGTAGTAGACCACCTTGAAGTTAGAATTTCCAGTTGAAGTTCATATTTGAAGTTCACGTTTCTGTTTACCTGTTAGAGTAGGTATATTAAAAATGACCACCATTTATATAACACACAATGTAGATGCAATGTGCACATATATATGTGTGTATATGGTCCTCTTTAAATTTTAAATGTATATTTAAATATAACATCTATTTTTGTTGATGAAGAGGCTAAAGGTCAGAGTTTTTAAATAATTTTGCCCAAAATCACACAGTTACTAATGCCTCTCACATCTGTCTAACCCCAAAATAGATGTGACTGACTCCCAAGCCTGTTTTTCACTCTTCTGTTGTTCAACAATGTCCCCTCCTTATACAGATGGACTAGTTGTAGGGATTTCAGTAAATCCCTGAAGAACAAGAAAAATTCCCAATGGACTTTCATATTAAAGTGCCTTAGACAAACTATTCACCCAGTAAGGATTTATAACTGTGTCTTGCAAAATGATGATTTATAATTATAAATATTTTAATTTAAGAAACAAATTAAGGAAGGAAGAGTATGGAATTCAACAGCATCAGTTGGATCATTTTTGAAGGTGAATTTCAAACATGCAAATTTATTTCAAACCTTCCCTGAGGACTGAGTGCAAAGCAGCTGGCTGGTACTTTTAAGCCTCTCACAGTTCGGCACAGTGGCTCCTAATGCTGGCAGAGCTCCTGTGTCACCAGGATCTGCAGAGCGTGGCAAGCCAAATGAAAGAGGAAGTTTGCAATTAATTAAAAATAAATGAAAACAAAAATCTTCCCCCAGTGGCTTGCTTCTCATCTTGGTTGTAATCCACAGTCAACATGTGGAGGCCACGTGGGGCATTTACCAAATGGAAAAGGTATAGGACTGTGTCGAAGAGACCACACACTGCCGCTCTGGACCACACTAGTAATTCTTTTAAATCCTCTCATTCCACCTCGTCAGGAGACACAGCAGCATTTTAAATCTGACTGACCCATATAAATTACCTTTCTACTCATCCGGCTGTGAAATTAACAGTCGAGGAAGACAGGCCCTGTCAAGCTTGCTGGGCTGAGCTGCTGAAGGATTCAGGATAAATGGGGGTGGGGAGAGGAGACAGGCGCTTGTGAGAAAATGCGGAGCCTATAGCACAGCAAGCTCTGAGACAGGCGCCTGTTTTATGGAGCCTGGTACCAGCATGGAAGGAGGTTTACTAAGAAGCCTCAGGTTTGTGTGGCCACTATCTGTTTCCCTGAAAAGCAAAGTACTGTGCTACTGTGCACAGGTGTCCACAGCAAAAGTGTGGAGAAAAACAAGAAGGCCCACTAACAGGCGAAGAAACCATTGGAATTTGAAAAATAAATCCAGAGGGACGTCCAATTCTTAATGTTATGTGAAATCAGTGGTGTCCTGGAATAGGGCATTTACTTATTTTTATTTTTTTAAAGATTTATTTATTTATGCATACAAGCTGGGGTGCAGGCCAGAGGTGTGGGGCCAGGAGAGGGTTCACCAGAGACAGAGTGGGGAGCAGAACAGGCAGATGGACTGAAATACACTACTGAGTCAGGAGAGGTCTGCTGTGTCATGTGGGAGTCTCCCAGGACTGGCAGCGAATTCGCGACGCAGCTGCCGACAGCTCCACAGCGCTGTGCTTAACCCGTTGCGCCACTAGGGAGGCCCTGGATTAGAACATTTAAAAATTCTTGGTCTCAGTTTCCCAAATGTTTAATACTCTTTTTAGATATTAATTAGAAGATGCTAACTTACTGTGAAACTACATTAGTAAATCACTAGGACATCATATAATGTTGTATTGTTTGAAGATCTGATTTGGAAGGGGTGAAACCAACCTCTTACTCCTAAGTGGCACAATTTCTTCCACAGTCTCACCCATCCCACAATGTCAATAATTTATATCTCTCTCTTTATGTTGTATGTGGATAGCAAGCCTAACTTTTAGAATAATTTGGGTTTCTCTTTTTCTGGGCACCTGAGAAAGATCATTTTTATCATCAAATTCATATATACTAGGAGATAAAAGACAACAGAATGCAAAATTCATCTTATTCACTCTCTACCAAGGTGCATGTCTTTGCACACACATGCAACTGTAAACACAGACATAAGCCCACGTACATGCGGCAGGAAATATACACACTTTGGACCGCACTCTATGTGCATTGACCAAATGCAAGTGTGGAAGTGAATAGGCAACAATAACTTTGTATTACACAGCAGGATGCCAGAGAAGCACAAACAAGACCGTTAGCTGTTGTTATTAACCATTTTATTATTTTGTTAAAATTATTGGTTATGCCAATGGCTTTATATTTATTATCATGTGCTTTCTCCAAAAGTTTTGTGACAAGTTTTATTATCCCTCTTTCATAGATGAGACTCAGAGAAAATATGTAATAGCAAAGATCACAGCTTATAAGGCTGACTTGACATTTAAACCAAGATCTGACTCTGAAGTGTCACAAAGACTTCAAACTCAATCATTCATTGAAACTCAGAAAGGAGAAAGAATGCTCACAATGAAGGCAGAAGTCGAGGTATGAGAGTAGAGAAGGAGAAGTAGAAAATGAAGGAAGAGGAGGAAAAATAAAAGAAAAAGAAGGAAAGAAGAGGAGGAGGAGGAGGAAAATGAGGAAGAATTAGGACAATTCCTTCCTTCTTCACCTTCCCAAAGCTCTTAGTTCTAAATGAGAATAAAAACAGAAATGTTCTAGAATGGCTTGTTTTAATGATACTCTTGAAACTAAAAAGCCTTAGAGATCACTGTCCATATTTCGTCTTCATACAGAGGAAACCTCCTGTTCAAAGAGCTTCTTGCAAATGGTCTCAGTCTTTAATGGCAGAGCAAGAACTAGGACAGGTGTTGTTAATTCCCAGGCTAGTGCTCTTGATTTTACACCGACCAAAAAAATTCCAGATGCAAAAATTGCTTTCCTCATCATTTATCTGTGTCAATGGGCATCTACCCAAAAAACCCTAAAAAAATTTAGAGAATGGCAAAGGTTTCTTTCTTTCCATACCCAATTTATAGTTGATGCTTTCTTCCACCATGAAGGAGAAAATTGAGACAATTACAAGAAATTGTATTTTTTCACTTTTCTTCAAAGGGAGGGGTTGTATTTCAACATCAGTATATTTTTTTCTTTTCATCCTTAGCACTCTGACAGAAAAGTTTCGAATGTGGTCAATGGTGTTAATTTTATTTCAATTTTAACTTCCCCAGAGTTAGTCTATAGTGTTTCTATTTTGGTAATTTGAATTTTAGTAGTTAAGTTGAACTGTGATATTCTGTATTCCATGAAACTAGACACTAGAAGGAATACATTTGAGACATGAAAAATCTCCAAAGAAGAAATTCATAATCTGCAAGCTAGAGAAAATTTGATTTATAGGAAAGTTGAGTGACAACAGCAAAACCTAAGTAAAACAGATAGGGTGAGTGAAGCAACTAACTATTCCTGTGTAGCTGTCTACCAATAAATAGGCAAACATTCATTTTAGGAATTTAATTCATCTTTGAAAGTACAATTGAAGTTGATCCACCATTATTTGAGTTTCTAACGTTAGGAAAAATGAGTTTTTAAAGGGAATTTTCTGAGCCATTTTCTCTCAATTCTAAATCCATCCTTCTTTACTCTGTTTTGGGAAACTGGAGCTGAGAGACTTCACCATGTATTTCTTCCTTGCCAGTCGGCTTCCTCTTAGATTCTGCAGACAGGAGGCACTGCAGGGAGATTGGAAGAGCAGAGAAAGGAGGATGGTTAATTCCTTTTCCTGTTGAGTTCTGGCTTATTTAGGTATTCTCAGAACCACTGTGGTGATGGCCCTCTCCCCAGGGATAAAGCCACCAGTCATGCATGCAGTTCCCCAAAGTTCAAGCACTGAGCCCCAGCATAACAAAGCCCCTTCTGCAAGCTGGTTGAGGTAACAACAGCAGTGGGCACAGTCCTTTCTCCAGCTGTCTGATGGCCAGCATCTGTAGAGCTCCTCTTTTTTTTTTTAATATGTTATTTTATGCATCCAAGAGTTGGGGTGCAGGTCAGAGATGTGGCGGGGGCGGGGGGTGGCAGTGAGAGGATTCACCACAGAGTATGGAGCAGAACAGGCAGATTGACTAAAATACACTGCTGAGGGGAGCAGCAGGCGAGACAGGAGAAGTCTGCTGTGCCATGTGGGTTAGCTTCCTGACAGGGGATCAAACTCATGATGCAGTGGCTGCTGATAGCTTCATAGTGCTGAGATTTAACTCTTTGCACCACCAGGGAGGCCCCCAGAACACCTCTTCAGACTCCTGAGAAACCATAAGCAGCTCAGATAGCACCTCCTCCCCAGACATGAATTCCAGCTCCATGAAACCTGTCCCCCCAAACACTACATTTCCCTATGTCCCCAGTTCTAGAGGGGCAGTTACTTCCTACATTACCTCTGTGTTTTGGGTTTGTTTTTGGTTTTTTTTTTTCAATTCTCTAATTTCTGTTTAACTAACGTGGAATTATCCTGTGAACTATCCTAGTATGTTTGGTTTTCCTGACTATACCATTAAATAGAAGCAAAATGAGAGAATGTGTGGAGAAGTAGTTGTTGTAGCTTAAAGGAGTACATTGGAATGAGGAACACTACAACAGAAAGCCCTTAACAATTATTTTGAATCTGATAAGAAAAGGAGGGAGGAATCTTTGATTTTCAATGCAACTTTCTTTGATTTTTGAAGGGCTGTCATGTGATGGAGAATGTATAATACTATAAGGTATGAAGAAGGTAAAACAGTCCGCAATATGACTATATGGCAAAACAGACCTTCAACTTCCATGAGAAAGGACTTGTTAACAATCAGCCATACCTTGGCTAGGGTGATCCGTGGGTAGGGATATTGTAGAGGAGATTCAATTTAAGATCCTCAGACCCAAAGATTCAATGCTTCTAGCAATGGTTGGAAATAAATAAAGAGGTAAAGGGCAGCTGTGTATTGAGGCATCCTGTTTGCTATGTTCAATCGTACAGTCCAGAAGTAACCAGAGACCAGTCTAATTGCCTGTAGGAGCAAATTGATTATCCAGAAACTGATCTCTAAAGTACCTGAGGGGAAAAATGCAAGTGATAAATGACTAATGTGGTGGACTACTGTCAGAGATACCACAGGCAATGTGAAAGGTAAGGTTTCATTTTGAGATTTAAATAATGCAGAGGTAAGGCACCAATTATTTTCTCCTTAGTCATTCCATCAAAGTTGAGTTCCACTAAGAGGTTTATCTAGCTAAGGGGTGATATAGAAATCTCTGGAAACTGAAAGTCCAACTCTTTAAAAAAAAAATCCCAATAATATAATCTAATACTGCCCTGAAGTTTCCTGACTCAGAAATGCGTTTAAGTAAACCTCCAGTTAGGAATGTCCAAGGAGAACAAAGGGAGACTCAATCTCTGATCAAGTTTATAATAGAATGTAAAAGTAAGTAAAAATGAAAACACAAAGAACTAGCAAGAGTTTCTATATGTTGTCCCTCTACCTTTCAAGCCAGTGTATTTGCACTACATTTCAGAAATCTGAATCTGAATTTCTAAACTTTCTAGTATAAGTTTGTTTGACTTTTGCTTTTCATAAAAGAAGATTCACCAACTATCCAAATCATAAGAAATTCCAAAATACAATAACTTTCTGCAACAAGAGCAATTAGTTATAAAAGACCCAATAGTGTATACTTTCAGTTTTTTTAAGGTTATCTTAATTTCTAATGTTTGTTTCTAAGTCACACTTCTGAACACTGGCAATCATCATGGTTATAAAGGAAAGGAAAAAAAGAATACATCATACCTCCCTTTTATTCCCTCTTCCTCTTGACTCCTTAGAGTCCTAAGTGCTATCATTCCCTAAAAGCAGTTCAGAGTACATACTCATGGCAGGACTTACATTCAATTTTGAGAGCCATTTCTGCTCACTAAAAACCTCTTGGGAATGTTCAATTTCTATATTCAGTCAGAAACTACTGGAAAAAATGAAAATTAATGGAAAAACTGAAAAATAAATGCAATGCAAAAGAGCTAATGTTTAACGCCAGCCCCAAAGACTACAGATAAAGTTTTATGATAATTTTATCCAAATGCTTCACCCAATTAATATATACAAATACAAATATCACAAGACCCATCCCAAGAACTAGTAGTATAATGTCATAGCTGAGCAGCAATTTCTTCACATACTATATGTCTAAAGGATGCAAGCAAGCTGTGAGACGTCTTATCTCTTATAGAGATTCATCCAAATCTCTAAAATAGTAGTTAGATGTGGTGGCTCTTTAGTTAATTGTATTCAGTTTAGTTTCAACAGATATTAGCACAATGAACTTCAGTTTTGACATCCTTTGAAACTTGTACACGGAGCAACAAATTCTGCTTCTGGAGACTTTCAGACAAGAAGTCAGGTCAGCAGACCTAAATGGGAGCAGAATGCAAATGCAAAATGAGGGGATTTAATTAGCCCCACCCTTCAACAATATTGTTAAAAATATGAGTCACTCATTACATCTCTTCATTAAATAAAAAAAATGGAATCTTGATTGACCTGTGAATTCAAAAGTAACATAAAATTGATCTTCTGGAGGGCAATTAAAGCTTTCCCTGAAGTTCTAAGATGGCCACCTTGGAGACATACATGTCCTCAGACCTAGAGTTGACATTACACAAGGATTCATGACAAAAGAAATCCTTAGGGTTCTTAATTTGATAGGAATGTGTCGAAAACAGTTATGTGGATAAACTTATTATTGCTAATGAAATTATAATTAACAGTATTATTCATTCAGTTATGAACGCTAAACTGAGTTTCAGAAGAATTAGGTGATCTCCCAAATACTCCACTTCAAGTGAGTGACAAGGCTGAGATGTGAACTCAAATCTAACTCTCAATGTTAGGTCTTTTCTATGATTTCACCACATATAAGCACAGTGTTACAGCACACTTAGCTTTGATTCTACAGAATGAAATTTACTTCTTATCTTCACTTTTGTGAATCTTTCCTATTCTCTAAAACTCAACTCAGGTCTGACCTTTGCTAATAAATTCCCAATTTCATTCACTGTTCTCTCTAACCTCTGAAATCTATAGCATATTACTGGGTTGGCAAATTGTGTCACAGGCATAGGCATACTCAATTAGGTATTACATTTTGCATTTATTACATTTCTTTATAGTTTCTAAAATGCCTAACATAGTGACAAGGACATAGTAAAAACTAAAAATATGTTTATGATTATATCACTTGGTTGAAGGTTTTATCCAAAATGCTTTTATTAAATATTCCTGCCAAACTTAAGTCCTTCTTTTTCAAAGGAAGTATATGGATTTTTTTTTTTCCATTCTGGCATCATGATTTTCAGTTAGTTCTACAAAATTTGTATATTGGTCTAAAGACTTAACCTGGGGATGACTTCAAATTGTTTTGGGGTACTGACCAATCATAATGGAGCAATTGGCAATCCTGAACTGGTTGAATCAGATATTAACCCTTTAGCTGAAGAATTGCAGGCAAAGCCCAAGTCCATGGATATAAGGAGATGGCTAGAATGGCTAAAATGACAGAAAAGTACTAGCAGGCTGGGGGACATAGGGCAAGTCTCTCTACTAACAGGAATGGAAATGTTTTGATAGTTTTCAATAGTTTACAACTAGTATGGCCAGAGATGTGCAAATTAATACCTACCAACATTGTCCCAACCCCCAAATCATCAAAAGCAGTAGTTACCAAAGGGGGAAACTAAGCAGTCACCAGAAAAAATCTGAAGAGGATTGAGTTCCCATTCTTTAATGTGGAAATTTAAAAAAAAAATAGAATTTCCCATAACTTCTCTAAAGCTTTACATAAGCTTTAGCTTTAGCTTTACATAACCAAAATTTTTTTTCCTTTGTGAATTTTTTTTTCTAATATATATTTTTATTGTTATTTATATCTTTTACATTTTGTATTCCCCTTGGGTAACCCACCACCAATTCACCCATGATCCATCTCTGTGGTCCCTTGTGTTCTTTTCTACTCCATTTTGTGCCCCTATCCTCCCCCTCCTCCCACCCCCCCAAGTGTCTCTCCTGTTTGGTTTCCCTATAGTACTGTTATAAGTGAAACCATTCGATATTTTCTCTTTCTTTCTGGCTTGTTTCGCTGAGTATGATCCCCTCTAATTCCATCCATGTCGCTGCAAATTGCATGTGTTTATCTTCTTTGAATGCTGAATAGTATTCCATTGTGTATATGTACCACATCTTCTTGATCCAGTCATCTATTTTTGGACATCTGGGTTGCTTCCATACAAAATTTACATACACTTGAGATTAATTGAACAAGAAACTAGTAGGGCTTTATATTTTTCTAAAGTATAATTTGAAGTAATTTAGTTTGGGATTATTTAATAGCACTTGGTT
The DNA here is from genome assembly GCA_004024925.1 of Scalopus aquaticus. Taxonomy (NCBI): domain Eukaryota; kingdom Metazoa; phylum Chordata; class Mammalia; order Eulipotyphla; family Talpidae; genus Scalopus; species Scalopus aquaticus. Next base: position 193,930 of record PVIJ01000385.1, on the reverse strand, counting down.
TTTGAATATTTGTTATTTCCTGTTCTTTCATTGACCATGCAGATATTGTTATAATTATCTATTTCTACTACTTTGTCCCAAGAAAAATCCTTAAGAAAATTCAAAAATATAGTGCAATGAGATAAAAGATAGATTTAGAAGTGATATTTATTTTCAAAGTGCATAATATAAAGTCTGATATATTTGCCCATTTGGATTTGTGCTCTAATTTTCTAAAGATAAAATGCAAAGGAAAATATCAGTTATAACATACACAGAGAGAAAAACAAATCAGCAAGTCAGAGAAACCCACTGATTCAGTCTCCTGAAACTGCTATCAATAATGAGGGTGTTTTCCTACAATGGAATTGTTGTATGCAACTGTTTTCTTTAATTGTAACCTTGCTGTTAAAAGCTAGTAAACAAAAACCCTCTCTACTGCAGTTATTCTACATACATTGTGCATATTTTATTCAAAAGTTTCAAGAATGAAAACTGTAAGACATCATTAAAAGAAATAAAAGAGGACAAAGGGAAATGGAAAGCTATTCCATGCTCATGGATTGAAGAATTAACACTGTGAAAATGGCCATCTTACCCAAAGTAATATACAGATACAAGGCAATCACTATTAAAATTCCAATTGCATTCTTCCATGAAGTAGAACAAACATTACTAAAATTTGTAAGGAATTACAGAAGACTCCAAATCACTGAAGCGATCCTGACCAAAAAAAAAAAAAGTATTACACTCCTAGGCTTCAAACTATACTATAAAACTATGGTAATGAGAACAGTAGAGTACTGTAATAAAAAATATTATAGATACATTATAGATACACAGACCAGTGTAATAGATTTGAGAATCCAGAAATAAATCTATACTTTTATGATTGTTAACTTACAATATAGGAGCCAAAAATATATACTAGAGAAAGGAAAGTCCCTGCAACAAATGGTGCTGGAAAAACTGTGCTGTCACATGCAATAGAATGAAACTAGGCCACAAGCTCACAGCAAACACAAAAATCAATTTAAAATGGATTAAAGATTTGGATATAAAACTTCAAAACCATAAAATTTTTAAAAGAAAATATAGCTAAAACACTGCATGACACTGGTTTTGTGATATCTTTGGGAACTCAACTACAATGGCAAGGAAAACAAAAGCAAAAATAAACAAATGGAATTGCATCAAATTTAAAACATAACCTACTGAAAATATTTGCACATCATACATCTGATAACATGCTAATATCTACAAATATCTGATACAACTCAGCAACAGGAAAGCAACCCAATCAAAAAATGGGCTACCTAAGTGCCCAATGACAGATGAGTACATAAAGAAGATGTAGTATATATGTATAATGGAATTCTATTCAGCTGTAAAGAAAAAGTTGAAAATTTGCCATTTGCAACAACCTGGTAGGCATAATACTTAAAAATAAAGCAGAAGAAGAAAGACAAACACCAAGTTCTCTCGTATATAAAATCTAGTGAAACAAAGCAAAGAAACCTTGAATCAGACTGTAGATCTGAGGTTACTAGAAAGGAAGTGTGGGAAGGAGTAGGAGCAAAGGGTGTAAGAAAATGGTAGAGGACTATTAGGTATTTGGTGGTGAGTGTACTGTAATAGCATGCATTTGTAGAAGTGTGAAATTATACCCCTAAAACATAGACAGTATTGTAAACATAATAAAATAACAAGAAAATTAAACAGACTTTTATCAGCAATTAAGCTAGTCTTAAAATTTTTATATTTGTGGACTGCTATTTTGATAAGTTGCTAAGTACTCGGAACAAAATTATCACATTAGAAGTTTTTGTTCTCCCTAACTATCAGAACATGGCCTTTGGATCTGCGAAAAGCAAACTGGTCAAAATGTCAAGGGCAAGTTCAGACCTTGTAAACATCCCACAGCATTGCCAACCTCAGGCCTGGAATCCCATTTTGAGCAATTACTAGTTGGCCTGTTTAATTAATTTATTTTTTTTTTAAAGATTTATTTTTTATTTTTATACATACAAGCTGGGGTACAGGCCAGAGGCGTGGGGCGGCGAGAGGGTTCACCAGAGACAGAGCGGGGAGCAGAACAGGCAGATCAGAAATACACTGCTGAGGGGAGCAGTGGGCGAGGCAGGAAAGGTCTGCCACACCATGTGGGATTCTCCCTGGCCGGGCATTGAACTCGCGTCGCCCGCTGCCGACAGCTCCACAGCGCAGCGCTTAACCGCTGCGCCACCGGGGAGGCCCTGGCCTGTTTAATTTAAAACTCAATTTATGTAGCTCTTAAGTCTAAGAAACTCCACTCTGAGAAACTTTTTAGTGTATATTTGGGATATGCCCCTTTGTGTTTCTTGTGAAGAGATGTGTTTTAGGTTGATGTAACTTGCTTTAGTGATTCAGAAAAAGCATTAATTTCTGAGACATTTATTGAATATACATATTAATAAGCAAAGACTCACTCCGCCATTCACAAAAAGCTTCTAGCAGGAAAATAGAAGATATTATTTCTTTCAGTCATTCCATTATGCTCTTTTCTTGTCTAATATACTAAATCAGGTAACTATAAGGAACAATAATGGGAGCAGGGTTGGAAAAATAAATGGGCTTAAACATCACCATGATTATAATCTCTCTGAGAGCTCAGTGCCCAGGAACCAAAAGTCTTACAGTGCCTAGAGATGTGCAACTAATGTGAAGCATTGGTGAAAGTGAGAGAACAAATGTGTGTCATTTTGATCATTTCCCTACTGAACCTGATCTATCATCAAACCCTCAGTGGCTCAGCCAGTGTGTATGGTACCTTTCATAAGACACAATAAAGTTGAATTAGGTATCTTTTCAACTTTTTCTAAAATTCACAGTGTAAAATTATTATTTTGTTCTGAAACTGTAGAGGACTTGAGGAACCATATAAAATAATTTGGTTTAACGAAGGCCATTTTCAACTTAACCTAGTCACTAATCTTATTTCCTTCAATAAGGGCATGAACAAACCTCCCTTGGCTCATTAGTCCTGAAATTGAAAGTCAATTCCCAAGGGAAAAGTACTTGATGTACTTACAATGTTGAACACTTTTACAGTCCTTTCTCATAAGAAATCCTATTTAAACCTATTTTAGAAATCTTTTTTAGCACAGGTATCCTCAGTTGGCACATAATAGAGTCTTAATAAGCAATTATTAGAAGGAAAGAAAAAGAAAGATAGGATGGGAGAGAGGGAGAAAAGAAGGAAGGACAGGTAGGAAGATGGGGAGAAGGGAAGGAGGGAGAAAGAAAGGAGAGACAGAAAGTAGATTTTACATATGAGAAAATTCAGAGGCATTAGTGATTTGTCAAGGTATACTGTGTTGGTACAATTCAAATTTCAAGTCCTTAAAGCCTTCATTGTTTAATACAAAAAGAAAAAAAAAGGACTGCTTTTATTCTGCTTAGAAAATGAAATATTACATCTTCTAGACAATCATAATATTACTGTGATCTCAAAATAATTTTTTTAAAGATTTATTTATACAAGCTGGGGTACAGGCCAGAGGCATGGAGCGGCAAGAGGGCTCACCAGAGACAGAGTGGGGAGCAGAACAGGCAGATCAGAAATACACTGCTGAGGGGAGCAGCGGGCGAGGCAGGAGAAGTCTGCCGCACCATGTGGGACTCTCCCGGGCTGGGCGTCGAACCCGCATTGCGCGTTGCCGACAGCTCCACAGCGCAGCACTCAACCGCTGCGCCACCAGGGAGGCCCGATCTCAAAATAATTTTTGATGCTAATATTTGATTTCAATTTTTCACTAATCTCTTATTCAGATTATTTTTATTATTATTCCACTCACTGTAATAAAAACAACTCTAGCTGCAAACATATTCTAAAATTAGACCAACACCATAAAATGTTAGTAACAACTTTAAGGTATTTAACTTTTTATGCTAATTCTTAATTTGGTTCCAAGGCTTTGGGCAGAATTTTCTCATTTGCAACTCATACCAGAGGAGCACGATTCCTTACATTTTTATTGTTGCCAGTTTCTCCATGTCACTCATTTTAGCTCATGAGCAAATAAGTAGATGTTTTTCCCTAAACATCTCAGATACATCATAGTAAAATAAAGTTGTAGGATGTAAAAATAGAAGATACTGTGATTTTCTTAGGTCTAAATAATACTAAAAGAGTTATTATGCTATTCATTTTCATAGTGCTATTACATAGTTGAAGTTATAGACTGAATTTTAGCACCTCAAAATTCATATGTTGAAACCTCAATCCCCAAAATGATAGTATTCGGAGATGGGATCTTTGGGAGGTCATTAGGTTTAGGTGATGTCATTGAGGTTCGGGTCCTCATCATGGGATTAGTGAATTTATAAGAACAGGAAGAAAGCAAAATATCTCTCTCTCTCTGTGTCATGTGAGGACTCAACTAAAAACTACAGCCTGCAAGTCAGGAATAAGAGCTGTCATCAGGAAGTGAACTTGCATATACTTTTATCTTGGACTTTCCAGCCTCCAAAACTATGGGAAGATTAATTTCTGTTATTTAAACTGCCCACTGTAGGGTATTCATTCTTGCAGCCCGGGGAGATTAATACATGCACCAATAATTTTACTTGAAAATCTGAATTGTGTGTAGCCTATAATTAAAGTTGATTCAGACTGTAGAGTAGGGGTTTTAACATTTAGTAAATGTTCCCTGGTCAGTTTCATTATTTATCCTTACCAACATCATCAGGACATATCAATATTCTCACCTCCTTTTCATAAAGAAACATGATGCATTTAGGGCTACTAAAATATGATAGTTTGACATATTAGCCCTGGATTAAACCAGACTTTACCTTGAGGGTCAAGCTTGTTTCTTCACGTACAATGAAACACATTATTTATTAGTCTTAGATTTGAGAAAATCTATTCCTTGTGAGTGTCTCTACTTAGTTAGGGAAAGAAAAAAAATGTAATCTTGCATTCTTTCTCCAAAATTTAATCCCATTTCTTAAAACAGCCTCCTGAAGAATCCATCCTATATAATTGATTTTCCTCTATTTTATAGTTAGTGCCCTCCTGCTTTCACAGGATGGGAAACAACAGTTTGCCACTTCATTGCTATCTTCCTTCATTTTAATTTAACTCTACACATTTACTGTCCAGATATATTTCAGGAAAAACAATTGTATGAGGTATGAAAGCAAATTACTGCTTTTTAGTTAAGCCTATAATAAAGTCTCAGAAGAATTGATTTTATAGCCTACTTTTTCATCAGTATCTCCTTTTGTCATTAAATATTTTTCCTGAGTTCACTAATAATCACTTTCTTCATTTCTGACACTTTACCCTGTCCACACACACTTTTTTTTTAAAGCTTTCTTTTGTTTATTCAATAAGCCACGTCTTTCAGAATTTATAGATTGGACACCATTAGTCTCTGTGAATAATGCATACAGTCTTTCCTTTTTCAAATCAACTTCATGTATTTTGTAGCATATTTTTTTAGTAGTGAGCTGTACAAGAATTCTTAAACTGTAAATGATGGAGAACTAAAGTGTCAACACATTAGGGATTGTATACGATATAATAGACAAACCCCTTAAATTTTCTTACTGCCTATATACGATCAATGTATATCTTTAAGCAAACTGAATTCCTTATTAAGCAAACATTTTTATATAAGTTGCCTTCTTTTTTTATCTTTCTGTGCTTTTGCTTTTTGTTTGACTTTCAGCATTTCTACCTGGATAGCCTTACCTTCTGGTGCTATCTCCTGAGCTTTCTTAAGGTCAGGGAATGCTTGATCAATTCTTTTTTTTTAATATATATTTTTATTGTTATTTATGTCTTTTACATTTTGTATTCCCCTTGGGTAGCCCACCACCAATTCACCCGTGATCCATATCCATGGTCCCTTGTGTTCTTTTCTATTCCATTTTGTGCGATTTTCCTTCCCTCCCTCCGCCTCCCCCCCGCTGATTGTCTCTCTCCTATTTGGTTTCCTTATAGTCCTGTTATAAGTGAAACCATTCGATCAATTCTTTTAATCCTTGCCATCCTAGAGCTCTACCATACAGTGAGTTGATATTTAATGGGTGTATTTCAAGAGCCTCCAAACAGCTGTCTATTGTACCCTAATTTGGCATCTTCAGTTTAAAGCACCAGTGTTCAGCACACTATTTAAAGTATGGGTTGCAGCTTGAATCTCTGCTTTCTCAGTAATAGCCTTTGGACTTTCCACAGAACTTAAAACTTTTTCATATTTTTATTGACCATCTCCCAGTTTTGGCACCTGAACAAAATATGTTCTAAGTCTTCTGCTTATCTACATATCTTATACCTATACCTGCATCCTTAGAAAAATCTGGATGATTGTCACCAAAACCATCTCTTTGAGAATATTCTCCAATCAGTTCCCCTTCCTTCAGTTCTCCATATTCTGCAATAACACACAATATGGCATGTTTTTCACCTTTCACATCTACATTTTCCAGTAATCTTGCCATGCCCATTCCTTTAATTACTAAATAGAAATTGGGACTGTTGTGATAAAGAACTGAGAACCATTCATATTGCAGCCTGCATTGGCCCTGCTCAATAGACCCTCCTGCTCATGCTTATAATAGAAATTTTTATCTTCAAATTTTTCACCATAAATACTGTCTCCACCAGTTTGATTCTGATTTGAAAAGTCTCCACAATGAATCATAAATTTCTTAATAATTCAACGGAAAGAGCCATCCTTGAAATGGAAAAGCTTCCTATTGTGGGTCCAATGCCTTTTTCTTCAGTATATAATGCACAAAAAATTTTCTCCAGTTTTGAGTACAATATCTGCAAACAATTCTAAGACAATTCAGCCAACTCTCTCCCCCAACCCTCTCCCACCCCTTGTCCCAATGTCTATGTCAAAGAAGACTGGGATTATTGGGGTTGGAAGCAGTTCAACCAGGCAGCTCTAACCACCACCACCCCCATACACATACTCATTCTATAATCCTCTTATATGATTTTGCTTTCTTTAACTGATTACTTATTAATAAAAACTGAAGGGAATGTTCCAGAGATAATAAGTTTTAGAGATGGAAAAACTGAAATTGAATTAATGAATTATACTCTTCTACATAAAAATATGACAACTTTCAGTTAATTTCATTATTATTTTAAGTAGGGTATGATGTTACTATTTCTCCCCCAGGAAACTATTATTCTTTCAACCAAGGTACAGTCAATCATTGCTGATGACCTCATGACAACATAATCCATTTCATTTTCCAACATTAGCTTATTTGGGCATGATAATAACAAGGGTGCCTACCACAGCTATAGCAGATGCAATTGCAGTTTGTGTACTTTCTGTAATAGTAAAATTTGGACTTATCTAACAGCTAGCCCACTTAAAAGCTAGATATCAAACCATAACCAATAAATTAGCTTGCAAGAGATAGTCGCCCACGCCATCTTAGATCAGGAAGTACAAAGGGAAGTGGAGAGGAGGAGCAAGGATTTGACAGATTTGTTTACTACTAAAAGAACCTGCCAGTCCTTTACAACACCTACAGGTCTGGGGTAATATGCTAAATCTTACTTTCAGTTAAAAGCAATACAAATTCATTTAATTATAAGGCACTATTTCTGAAGCTTTAGAGTGCTTAAGAATAGCTTTGAAAATGTGTTCAGTGCGGGGGTTTCCAGATCCTATCATAAGAGATACTTGGATTAGATCCATAAGAAACCCATATTTCTGAAATTTTAACAAGCATTCCAAGAAATCTAATGCACAAGTTTCTTGTCCCTTGCTTTGAGAAAAATGACTTGATAGTATAAAAACATGTCTGATAAGCTATCAAAATAAATAAAAATTATAAAATTCAAGGATGGTGGGACTATAAATAGGGATATTATTAATCACACCACGGATTTGTTCCAGTCAGAGAACAAATGCAAGGCAGAAGCTGTTAAAACACCCAGAACCTATTGCCTGGTATTTCTATTTAGGGAATCATGTCCCAAGAAACATGCTACAATATTTATTTTAAAGTTACTTTTTAAAGACAATCTGTGAAGTACTATTTATAATACAAAAACTGTAAATAACAAAAATATCAACAAAGGCACTTTATCCTTTTAATAAATGTCTATTTAACACTTACTGTGAACAGATAATACTAAACCTTTCTTTTAAATTGCCATCTAATCCTCATTTTAAGAAAAATTTTGAATGGCTTAGGGAATTCATTTTATATGTCTAATAAAGACATACATTTAACCGAACAGTTACTGTGTAAATGTTTAAATTACATATGTGTGGGTCAAGACAGTTCATGGAAACAGAAAATAATGTAAGGTGAAAAGGGCAGAATATAAAATAATAATAGCCTAATTACAACTTTTTAATAGAGATGTAGGGATTATCAAAGATTACAAAAGGGGTTAGTGTTATAATATATTAGCAGTTTGTGAGTACTAGATATTTTTCTATTAAGTTACTTGCCATATGTATTTTTTTATTTTTGCATAGAAGTACTGTGGTATAGGCTAGAGGTACCAAAGGATTCACCAAAGACAGAGTGGGGAACAGAACAGGCAGATCTACCAAAATACATTGATAAGAGGACCACCGGGTGAGACAGGAGAGGTCTGCTGTGCCACATGAGGATTAGCTTCCTGACCGGGGATTGAACTCAGGCTGTAGAGGTAACAACGCTGAGACTTAACCCCTAGGCCACCAGGGAACCCCTTGCCTTATAATTTTTAAGAACACACATTCTGGATATTCATAAGCTGAAATTAGGAGAAAAATAGTTTTTGTAAATCAGCACAAACATTAGAGAATGAAAATTATAAAATAACCACTATACCCAAAAACATAGTGGTGTCATAAACAATGAGAACAGAGAATAAGTTTTACAGGTTCTAGCATAAGATATGAAGTTCTGAGTAATCCTAAAGGATCTTTGGAAACAAATATTTTTCAAAAGGTTGAGGTAAACTTTGGAAGTCAAATAAGCACTTGATTATATTGTTGTCCCCTAGTTCCTTTGGTCAGCTTTGGCTCACAAATGCTAATCAAGCTTCTCTTACCATCAGCCAGGTTACATGGACTCCACCTCCTAAATCCCCTTTCTTTAGTAATGAATCATGATTTTGGTTATTTTCAAGCATACTGTCAAGGAAATGATACAAGAACAATTTTAAAGATAACCCCTGTGATAGCTCAGATCCAAAATTACAATTTATGGGCAGCTCAATGTTTCCCTGAGGTTTTTTAAAATTTTCTTTTGAATTCGTACTTTATCAGAGAGAGGATGATATTCTTGATAATTTGTTTCAATTTTATACACACACACACACACACACACTATATGTAGAAAGCAAATATCTATTAACATATTCACAATGTAGAATTTCCATTAATATCAAAATCCATAGGAAGACAAGAGGTTTCCGGTTTATTGACATTAAGCCACTTGGAGGAAAACTAGCTGATTCATTCCAATATAATTAATTTTTGCTGAAAACACTCAGAGGTCTGTTTTCCCAAAGCAGCCCTGTGAGCCATGTGCTGCATTGGTAAGGGCATACTTCATTGGGCACCATCATTGCTTTCCCATCTGGCAACAGGTGGCCATTAATATGAAATGTTAAACTAACACTGAAATGAAATCCATGCATAATCAGTGATTTTTGGAAAGTGCAGAGTGTTTGAAAATCTGAAAACTGTTCGCTTCTCTAAATAAACAAGCCTTCACTTCAAACTCTTCAATAAGAGAAAATGAGTCACTGGTACGTTAATAAATAAGTGGTTTCCAAATGTTTTGATTTTGTAGAAATTAAATCACCTGGAAAAGTGATGTGCAGAATTGGAATCCTTCAAGTTAAAAGCAAAGGAAGCACCATGGTAGTCCGCAGCAATCGGGGACCCAGTGGGTGCTCTCTGGGGCACATTTTATCACTGTCTGAACAAACCTTTTGGGCATATCAGCCTTCTAAATGTGGTGGCAAGGGAAATTAGGTGGAAAGCAACTTAATACCCTAAACTCACCATGAGGGAAAAACTTTAATGAACTGTGGCCTCAGCCTCAGCTATTACATACATTAGTCCATCTGTCTGGCAAACTCAGCCAAAGTCAAAACTCAAAATGGGCTAGGGCACAAGTCAAAATCAGGGGTTCTCCTAATGAATCTATGCCTTGGTTGAATTCAGGTTTAACATTATGCCCTAGTTTTTATCAATGGTCTAAATGAAAAAAATTAAGGGAAAACTGTATTTTTTGTATATTTTCTGGCAAAGTTCTATGTAGTGTGTTGTTAAATAGTAGCAATGTAAAAACCTTCATGGGGACTTTCTTTTGGTGCTCTTGAGAAATTGAAAGTCCTATTTATATCAAAGTATAGATCAGATAACCTGTAATGCTTTCCTATTAATGTTGATTGCTACAAAATTTTTATATTTTTTGGCGTATGTATCTTCCTATGACACTCTTATTTACCTTTCTCTTAAATGCTTAATAAAGGAAATAATTAAAATGTGGGTAATATATGTATATAATCAGTATTCTGATATATCTTTTTATATATGACACTTCAATGGAAAACAAGCAGCTGTCAAAAAGAGGACAGATCAGTTTTATAAAGTCCTGATGAGATGTTCTCATAATGTTTTGGTTCCCAGTATCTAATGAGAATACATGTCTCCCTCATTTGGGCATCTGTAAAACACTAAAGTTTATCTTTCTGTTTCCCACTGTTACCTGAAAATACGGCATACTAGTTGTGAGGATCATATAAGATTATTTTGACATAAATGCTTCTTCTGATGATTTTTTATAGCACATCAAGGAAACAAAGGTTGGACTCCCCCAATCATTACTATCTTATTTATTTCATTCACTGTCACAAATTAAGCGCATTTTAAGATTCATGAAGCAAAATGTACCAAATGGGTTCCATTTTAGGAATATATGATAGATGGTAATGGGAGTGCTAATGATGATAGACAGGTTTTTTTTTTTTAATTGTTGACAATTTGGACATATTTTATAATTTTTCTTTTTTTTTACTTTTTTGATTCTATCATATTTTATTGAGATAACATTGATTTATATCATGTATATGATTTAGGGGAATAGAATAACTAATTTTCAGAAGTACATTACCACACCATGCCCACCATCAAAACACCCAAATTTTCCCACCCAAGTCCATTGGGCTCCCACAACCCTTTTCCCCCTACAAACCAATGGAACAGAATTGAGAGCCTGGGAACAAACTGTTAGTCTCAATTCTACAGTCTGTTTTCTAGGGCTTATTTTGGTTTAGTTTTGTCTCTTTTATTCCACATACTAGTGAAATTATCTGGTATTTGTTGTTCTCCTTCTGATTTATTTCACTTAGCATAATCCCCTCCAGCTATCTCTATGTTGTTGAAAAAGGCAACAGTTTATCTTTTCTTTATGTCTGAGTAATATTCCATTGTGTACATGTACACATCTTAATTAACTCATTTGTTGATGGACATTCAGGTTGTTTCCATAGCTTGACTTTTGTAAATAGTACTGTAATGAACATAGGAGTCATTATATCCTTTGAGTCAGTGTTTTTGCATTAAGTAGATATATAGTAGGAAAGGAATTACTGTATTGTATAATAGATCTATTTTTATTATTTTGAGAAAACCACATGTTTGCCATAGGGGCTGGACCAGTCTGCATTCACACCAACAGTATACAGCGATTGGGAACAACCCCTCACCAGCAATTGCTAGTTCTGATCTTTTTAGTGAGGGCCATTCTCACAAGTGTAAGGTCTTATCTTATTGTGGTTTTGATTTGCATTTCCCTGAGAATAAGTGATAACGAGTATTTGGTCATGTGCCTGTTGATCATCTGTATGTCTTCTTCAGAAAAGTGTCTGTTTAGCTCTTCTGCCCATTATTTGATTGGGTTATTTGTTTCCTTGTTGTTGAGTTGTATGAGTTCTTTGTAGATTTTGGATATTGGCCCCTCACCAGATGTGTGATGTACAAATGTTATCTCCTATTCAGTAGGGTGTCTTTTCTTTTTAAATGGTAGTTTCTTTCACTGTGTGGAAGCTTTTTAATTTGATGTAGTCACATTTGTTTATTTTTGCTTTTGTTTCCTTGCTACTATAGTCAAGTCCCAAACATATCTCTGAAGCCAGTGTCATGGAGTGTTCTACCTTTGTTTTCTTGTATTTATTGTATGGTGGCAGATCTTGCATGCAAATCTTTAATCCATTTTGAGTTCATTTTTGTGTATGCTGTTAGGTAACAGTCTAGTTTCATCTTTTCTGTATGTGACTGTTCAGTTTTCCCAACACCATTTGTGAAGAGAATTTCCTTTCCCATTGTATAATAAAGGATACATATGCCACTTGGCTCGTTTGTCGTAATTGTCTATTTTTAAGTGTGGATTCTCAATTCTATTTTATTGGTCTATGTGTCTATTTTGATTCCAGTACTCTACCATTTTGGTTACTATAGTTTTGCAATGTAGTTTGAAGTCTGGGTGCCTAAACCTTTATTCCTTTTTTTTTTTTTTTTTTTTTTTTTTTTTTTTTTTTTTTTTTTTTTTTTTTTTTTTTTTTTTTTTTTTTTTTTTTTTTTTTTTTTTTTTTTTTTTTTTTTTTTTTTTTTTTTTTTTTTTTTTTTTTTTTTTTTTTTTTTTTTTTTTTTTTTTTTTTTTTTTTTTTTTTTTTTTTTTTTTTTTTTTTTTTTTTTTT
>PVIJ01000385.1:0-181124 GCA_004024925.1 Scalopus aquaticus | reverse complement strand
CCTTTGGCTATTCAGGTTTTATTTTCTGGTCTCATATAAATTTCAATGTTGTTTGTTCTATTTCTTTAAAGAATACCATTGACACTTTGATAGGGATTACATCGAATTTGTATTTTATTTTGAGTTAGATGGCCATTTTTACAATGCTAATTCTTTCAATCAATGAGTAAGCAATATCTTTCCATTTCTTTGTGTCTTCTATTTATTTTAATAATGTGTTATAGTTTTCCTTGTACAAATTTTTTACCTTTTTTGTTAAATGTATTCCTAAGTATTTAATTCTTTTTTGATATAAATGTATTGGGATTCTTTCTTGATATTTTTGTTTTCTAGCTTGTTGTTTGCATATAGAAAAGCAACAAGTTTTTGTATATTAATTTTGTAGCCTGCCACTTCACTATATTGATTTATTGTTTTAGTGAAATCGTTTGGGTTTTTCTAGGTATATATATTGCAGACATGTTGTCTGCAATTAGTGATAGTTTCTCTTCTTTTTGGATAGGACTTCTAAAACTATGTTGATTTGTAATGGTAACCTTCTGTTGAACTTGATCTTAGGTGAAAAACTTTCAGATTTTCACTATTTAGTGAGGTTTTAACTGTAAATTACAGTATATTCAGGCAACAGCATTTTATTACTAGGCCCTAAAAAGAAGTGTGTTATCAAGCCATGAAAACAGATTGGGAATCTTTAATGTATGTTACTAAGTGAAAGAAAAGGCTATATACTATATGATAGTATAGATAGTAGGTAAAGGCTATATACTATATGATCCCAACTACATAGTATTTTGAAAAATGTAAAACTATGGAAACCATTAAAAATATTAGTTGTTGCCAGGGGTTGTAGAATAGAGAGGGATGAATGGGCCAAGCTCAGAGATGTTTAGGGCAGTGAAAATACTCTGTATGTTGTGATATTGATTGTGTCAGTATACATTTTTCCAAACTCATAGAAGGTAGAACACCAAGTGTGAACTGTAAATTACAACGTTTGGGTGATTATGATGTGTCAGTGGAGTTCATTAGACTGTAACAAATGTAGCACCCTATGGGGATGGGGGTTATTTATAACAGGGGAAACTATGCATGTGTAAGGGCAAAGTATTACATGGGAAATCTCTATATCATCCTTATTTTAGTGTATAGAAAAACTCTGAAAAATAAAGTCTTAATAAAAAACATAGCCAAGTAGACTCTTCGGATTAAAGGTCCAACTTTTCAAGTTTACTGTTTAAAATGTCATATTCATTTAGAATTCTAATCCAAGTGTGTTTATTTGCCCCAAAGCCTTAGAAGTGCTTCGTATAAAGATCGTAAGGTCAGAAACACATACCTAAATGTCAGTCTTGTATGTGTGTGTATGTATTATTGACCATGCATTTGACTGCACACCACAAATATATGTGACTTGTATGTTCAATAAAACACAACTTAAAACTTGAGAGAAATGTGTCAGAAGCCTGCATCACTGCAGATTATTGAATATGAAAAACAAACTTGGATGTTCTCTAGTCTGTAAAACAGTAAGCCCTAGTATGAAAAACTTCCCACTCTTACCTCTGCAGAACGTTTTGTGAAGAGTTAGGTTGGTTAAAATTATGTTCTTCAGTCTCAACCAGTCCCTTTGATGCAAATGAGCCTGATTACCCAGCCTGTTGCCTCTTCTCACCAAGATGTCTACTGTTTATTTCTATTATATTTATCTCAAGTTTAAGAACTTTGCCAAAATGATAGGCTGCTAGAAAAACCTTATTTTTAATTTCCTTCTTTCCCTACTAAATTCTTAATGGTTAAAAATATTAAAATGGAGATAATCTCTCACTGGAGCATTTGTGAAAGTGACAGTCCTCGGTGATTTCAAATATGCCTGGCACCAGCTGCTGATTGTAACTCAGATAACAGCGCGTTTCAAACAGTTAATCTAGTGAGGTTTTCTTTAAAATATTATTAATAGAATCCAAGTGATTTAATTTTTCTAGATGAGTATAACGCAAGCTCACTGACTCTGTGCGTCATCGGGCTCTGGTTGCTAGGAAATCCATGAATAGAACTTAATATGCATTCAGCAACAGGCTGCCCGCGCAATTTATCTCCGTGGATGCTCCCTCAATTGCCTTTGAAATGACATTAAGATAACTTTGAAACGTTCAAGACAAGCCAGAGTCAGTGAGCACAAAGGAAACAGACCATTTTTGGACAACCATCTGGACTTCCTGCATAGCTTTTTGTAGTTCACACTCTTTACTGTGTATATCTTAATCTATTCTTTATATGGACAACGGCTCTGAAGCCAGGGCTATATTGTGAGGGGCAGATGAGGAAGAAAGCTTGATGCAAATGTGGGCTTTGGAGGCAGATGCACCTAAAATCAAATTCCCCAGTCAGTAACTTACTAACTCGGTTACATCAATTTCTCTAAGCTTCGGTTTTCTTTCTATAAAATGAGCATAACAGGACTCCCCTTACAGATGATTGTAAGCATTTGATATGTATATCTAAAGCACCTGACATATAGCCCCAACACAATTAATGATATGACAAAAACAGGACTAATGGAAGGAGAAATAGTAGGATTCATAGAATGATAGCATCAGAAGTAAAAAAGTAGTTACTGTCAGTAAACCCACCTCTATGATAGCTAATGCTGTTGCTCCTACTATTAGTACTACTACTATTGCTGCAGCCGCCGCCGCTGTTGCTGCTACTACTACTACCACTACTAGTAGGCATGATTATGCATTAAAAAAGGAACACTTTGCCCAGCCGTAAATTCTTGCACTTTCACTGTAATCTAAAAACAAAAACTAAAATAGATGTACTTCTCAAAGGATAATTTATCAAGAGCTCCCAAAGCAGTCAGCCTCACTATCATTTCCCTAAACTTAGCATTATTGTCAATATCACCTTGGGGAACAACAGATGTGCATAATAGCGCCACCCATTGGTAGAACAATTTGTTGGTGGTGGAGTTCAGGTTTTTGGCTTACACTGTGGAGCTCAAATCTTCAAATTCACATTATGATGAATTCCTTAGTTTTGTACAGGAGGTCCTCATGACAGAAATAACAAAGACTTGAAAACTATGTATTCCTTTCATCTACACTGAATGGTTTCTCTCCCTCATAGTTAGTCCAAAAAACATTGTAAAGTATGTGCCTGTTAAACTATTTGTAGGGACTACCCAATGTCCATTCAGGATAGCCTTCCATAAAGTGCTTAACGTCCACACATTCAGCCAGCTGGAAGAGAAGTTAAACAATCCTTTTGATTTTTTTAATCAAAATAAACCTTTTTACTTTATTTATTTATCTTTTTTTTTTTATTTATACATACAAGCTAGGGTGCAGGCCAGAGGTGTGGGGCGGCGAGAGGGTTCACCAGAGACAGAGTGGGGAGCAGAACAGGCAGATCAGAGATACACTGCTGAGCGAAGCAGCGGGCAAGGCAGGAGAGGTCTGCGGCACCATGTGGGATTCTCCCCGGCCAGGAGTCGAACTCGCGTCGCTGCTGCTGACAGCTCCACAGTGTAGTGCTTAACCGCTGCTCCACCGGGGCGGCCCAATCCTTTTGATTTTTAAGAGTAGACTTCAATATTTTGTCATTGTGACTTGAAACTCCACGTGTTCATTTCTTTGCTCATTTTTAGGAGAGATGTAGTTCTATCTCCTTTCATAAATGTCCCCAAACCCTAGATAAAGACTAATTTGATTTAAAATCATGGAAACAAACTCTTGTTTTCTTAAAGAAACCCAGCAAATGCTGATGCATAAGCATGTTCTTATATACATGATGGTGAGGGTTTTTTTCTCATTGCTTCTGTTTTTCTTCATGAAAATCCCATCTTATAGTTGTACTTGGCAAAACAACATTCAAAATGTCTTAGGCACCTAGTGCTCCACATAAGAGAAATATCTCTTTGGAAAGATTATGAAGTTCACAGAGATGACTTTAGGAAAAGTTGTCAGGAATCTTAAATTCGCCTCCTTTCTTTTCTTTCTGCTCTACTCTACTCACCTGTCCCCCAACTCCATGCACATACATGGGCCACAGAGTACCCTCTACTTGAGTATCTCACTGAGCATGTCCTGACTGGCAAGTTCCCTCTCAAAGACTCCCATCCCGAGTCCCTGTCCTATGCCATTTTGGGACAGGTTGGAAAAATTAATAAACTTTTATACTGCAATATTAAGGAATGATAGCTATTTTATTGATTCAAATATAGTAATTAATTCTCTGGAGACTGAGAAGGAGCATTGGATCAAATGCAAGAAAGCCATCAAAAATGCAAAGATCTGAAAAAGTATGAGAAGTGAGAGATTTTTATCTGAGTGTTGTTTTTATTTCCCATCCTCTTCAGGAAGAGGAGCATGGGGCTTATAAGGAAGTATGAAGTATATTAAAAAAAATTGATTTACTCAAGTAGTGTTCCCTCAAATCTCTCTAGAGTTTCCAGAGTAGCAACTTTTGCTTAAATGCTTAAAAGAATTCACATATTATATTGATCTAGGAAATAAAAAATCACCAGTGACATCTAGACAGCTGGTTTTTAAAAAGTGGTTTGGCTTGAAAATTTTCAATTTGAACATGAAATTATAGAGCAGTGGAGGGAAATAGTACTGAGAGGAGACGGGCTTTGGTCTGAATTTGTCCTTCGCTGGCTAGGTGCCCTTCTGGCAGACATGTAGCCTTACCAATCTTTAATTCCTTCCTTGATAAATGAGAAAATTAAGCTTGCCCTCACAACCTTCTGAGATACTTGATGTATCTTATAGATACATCGGAAAGTACTCTCAGAAAGTTCTAAAAACTAGCAAAAAAGCTAGTAAGAGGAAGAGCTAAACCTCAAACTCAGATCTGCTCACTCCAAACATGATACTTTACCAACTGTGTTAGAGATTTATCACCTGTTCCCTGTGGTCACATGCAAACTATTGAGATGGGATGGGAAGTAAGTAGATGGTAAATAAGCAGGGATCCAAAGCCTTCCACTCCAACTTCAGCAAGAATAACTCTGCAATGATCATTTGTGTGTATCGAGTTTCCACATACAACTGTGTTCAAAAAGATATTCCTTAGCTAAGAAAATATATTGAAAACCTCTCTTGTATATGCTTCTAATATATGCCTTTATTTTACTACTTTCTAGAGCAATTTTATCCCAATGGAATTTTTAGGGATGATGGAAACATTCCACATCTGCCTTGTTCGGTACAGTAGTCAGTAGCCATTTGTGACTATTGAGCACTTGAAATATTGGTAGTGTTTTAAGCAAAAGAATTTCTAATTGTATTAAATTTTAATTAATTTAAATTTAAATTGCCACATGTGACAACTGGCCTCCATGTGAGAAGTGCAGTAATCGACAGTAAATAAGGAGGAAGGGTTAACCCAAATTGAGTCATGCTAATGACAAGACTTTCTTTATAGGTTAAACACCATTTGGCAAGACTAATGAGAAGCTGATGAGCTTTCACCTCAAAAAATGAAATGAGCAGAGAGTGGTGTGGCTTCTGTTAGTGCTTGTTTGGTTTTTGGTTTTTCCTAGAGCTGATTAAATGGTTGTTCTTATCTCCATAATACACAGGTGAGAGAGTTAGAGTTGAGGAGGTGTGTGTTCTCTGCATACATAACAGTTTGCATACTCTGAAGGAGAAACCATCTTTATAAGCTATTTTATATTCATCCTGCTATTTATAAGCAGGTGATTTTCTAATGTGGCAATATTATATCTGTCCATAGGATCACTGAAAGACTGAACTCAATGTGCTCATTCTTGCATTTTTTTTTTTTTTTAAGCAGACTCTCCCCCCTTCCCTTCCTCCAGGGCTATGCTCCTCTCCATCATCCCTGATGAAAGTCCAGACCTCTGGGCTTTAGCCTCTGTTGGCCAACCCGCTGCATCACAAAGGGAAAAGGGCCCGAGGCAAGGGGGCAGGTCAGGGAGAAGTCCCCACTTCAAATCACAGCTCACAGAATTGTAAGAAAGTGTTCAAATCAAATGTCTGTCTCTAATGGATTATTGTTACAGCTGTCTTCTTTCATAGTGACTGAATAAACACAAAATCAGATTTCATTTTTTCACTTGATTTCAGAGTAACTAGTGCATTTATAGTTGAGTTCTTTCCCCATAGGCATACCCTTCCCCATCCCCCTCTGTATCTCAGTGAATCAAGAATCAGGCCACCTGACAGCAGAAGCTGGAACAATCATTTCTCATATTGTCATCTGATGAATGCCTGAACAATGCTTTGTTTAAATAAAATCTGAGTCTCGCAGTTTCAAAATGCCAGTACCTTTTCCCCAAGCAGTTCTATAGTGGGTCTGCATTAATTCATTCAGATACACCAGACTTAGACATTAGAATAAAAATAGTCTGAACCAGATTATTCCTCTGTATTGGAATAAAAAGGGTCAAACCTGGAAGATAGATTATAGCACCCACACACAATCAGCCTTGTTAAGGTCGAATTCGTTCAGGATACTGCTTACCTAGTTTTACCAGCCACAATCTTGACAGCAATCACTATGCAGGGTCAGCCAGACTCAAGGCATCGCTATTGATTATCCTATGTACACAATATTTATGTTAATGTATGATTACATCTCTGTGGCAGGCATCCTGACGGCTGTCAGGGTGTGCTAGGGGGCAAGTTTCTGCTCTCCCAGAGCTGAGATTTAATGAATAATTACATAATAAATGATTATTCAAGACCTTGTAACTATTTAGAGCTGTGAAAGAAACAAACAGCAATGAGGGCATGGCTGCTTTTAACTGGGTGGTTTGGGAAGGTCCATCAGAAAAGGCGTTGTTGATTTTGAGACCTGAAAGAAGAGCAAGAGGAAGTCATGGGACTTGTAGGACGATGAGGGCACATTGGAGCATCAGAAAGCAAAAAACTAAGTTAGAAAAGAGACTGCTGTGATGGAGGAAATGTGGCCATGTGACTGAGCATGAAGAGGGGTGAGCAACAGCAGGAGATAAGCTTGGGAGCGGGTACGAAGCAGATTGCCCAGGACTCAGGGTCATGGCAAAGAATGAGACTCTATCCCGCGTGCCCAAAAGGAACTGTACAAGGGTTATAAGCAGGAGGACAGTAATACTGACAGAACTTCAGAGACATGACAAGAGGGTTTGAGAATAAGTGTTGCAACTCTGTGGGAGATCAGGTTTGCAGCGTGCTGCAAGAGGAAACTCTCCAGCGTTTGTTATTGCCTGTATTTTTAATGTGTGCCATCCTCTCAGGTGTGAGGTGGTATCTCAGAGTGATTTTGATTTGCATTTCCTTGATTATAAGTGATGTTGAGCATTTTTTCATGTATCTGTTGGCCATTTGCTTTTCTTCTTTGGAGAAGTGCCTTTTGAGCTCTTCTGCCCATTTTTTGACTGGAATGGTTTCACTTATAACAGGACTATAGGGAAACCAAATAGGAGAGAGACACTCAGCGGGGCGGGGGGAGGGGAGGATAAGGGCACAAAATGGAATGGAAAAGAATACAAGGGACCATGGAGATGGATCACGGGTGAATTGGTGGTGGGCTACCCAAGGGGAATACAAAATGTAAAAGACATAAATAACAATAATAAAAAAAAATAGGAAACTCTCAGTCCAAGTAGCTAAGCAGAGAGCTGTGCCACATTTGTCTTGCTTCTCTGAGCCCCACATTATGTTCATGCTTCAGCTACCCCAGCCTCCTGTGGTCTTCATCCTTTGCATCTGCTCATTGCACAGTCCTGAATTTCCAAGCCTGCATTAAGTCATTTGCTTTTCCCTCCACCAGACAGAGTTCTCCATATACCCATGTGCTCCACATTTCCTTTCTTCTTTCAAGGCTCTGCTCAAATTTCCCATTAGAACAGGGGATTTCTCTGGCCACTCAATCCAAATGAGATCCCCTTATTCTTCTCTCTCTCAACCCTTCTTACTCTACTTTATGCAGATCAACAAGAAGTGAAAACAATATGCTATAGATGTGTTAAAAGCCAAAAAGGGAAGCATAAGAATCAGCCTCTACTATTCAATGATTTTCTCAGTGACAAACACCATCATTTTTCACCAGGGCACCCACAACACCAAAGGACCTAGCAAGTTCTTAATAGGTATTTGTTGAATTACAAACATCTTAATTGAGGGGACGTGATTCACACACATAGAAAATCAGCTAGAGAGCAGACACAGTAAAACAGGAGCTGACATCAGAGTCCCCATTTATCTATGCCTTCCAAGCAGCAATCACACTCTGGGAGATAAAAGTTCTCTAATGTATGTGGCTTGCTTCCTTCAGATAGTCTGTCCTAACTCACCCAGCCCAAGCTAGATTTCTATTGCTTTCCTCATTGTGGCCACGCCTCTTATATCATTTGGTAATTATCACCAGCTCATTGGTAATAATCATTTGGTAAGTATTGTTTTATATACTTTTCTTCAAGACTAACATCTTCAAGAGTCAGGACTGTGTCAAATAGTTCTTCTAGCTGTCAGCCCAATGCCTAAAATCATGCAAAATAAATAATAGAGATAGTGTTTTTGAAGTATGCTCTAGTTAATTAGCAAGCAGTCTTTTCCCAATTCCATTTCTCTAAACCATAAGCAACTATGTTTTCAGTTCTTATTTGCATATCTTCTGCAATGTTATCGTGTTTTACATATATATTCATTTTGCTTACACAAAATGAAGTTATTTTTCTGCAATCATGGGAATACTGTTAACATCCAGAGCCTAGAGTTTTCCATCTGCTAACAAATCCCACAACAAAGAGCCTTTTTGGAAGCTTGGTTAATCCTTTAAAGAGATGTATTTCACAACTCAACTTTTATCTGATATCAACAGAAACATATTTTTGCAAAATGTGACTCATATGGAAATATGTTGAATTTCTAGTCTAAAATACAGAAAGATGGAAGTGGGTCTGGGTAGATTTTTTTTTGCATTTTTTAAATTTTTTTTTTAATTGTTATTTATGTCTTTTACATTTTGTATTCCCCTTGGGCAGCCCACCACCAATTCACCCGTGATCCATCTCCATGGTCCCCTGTATTCTCCTCTCTTCCATTTGTGTGTGGGTCTGGGTGGATTTTTAAAAGGGAGAGTAGTCTGATTAGTCGATACTTCTGAAATGGCCTAGAGTTATGACCCCTGTGGCCCACACATTATAGAGAAGAGCCTCAGTCAATTAATGTGGCCAACATTTTTCAAGCCTCCACTCTGAGGAAGACCACTTGCTGGAGGTTCACTGGGAGGGGACAGAATTCAATTGGAAAAGATTGACAAAAACCAATACAGTCTAAGCAAGATTAATTCCTTTTATGTGAGATCACTCTTTCACAGATTTTCCCTCAACTCTCAAAGCCTTTTCTCCTCACTCTCAACTGAAAGAGTATCTCTTCTGACTCAGAAAGGAAAAAAAGAGTACATTTCTTCCACTGCCATCTTTTCCACGAAGTCTACCAGGCCAATATCTGGGCTCATCTACTCTATTTTCCCTCCCTTGAGCATGGTTAAATGGTCCATGCTCCAATATGAGGCCCTTCTCTACCTGTTGAAGGTCACTGCTGCTGCAGTTGTCTTCTCATCAATGGCATCAAGATTCCCACCCCTTCTAGGCCATCCATCATCATGCAAACCAATGTAGACTCTACCACTCATGTCTCCTGTAGCCATTCCCGGAGTTATCAGCCTCCCTTTATACTACAGCACTAGAAATCGTGGCCTATATTTGCTGTCTTTGCTTCTCTCATTTAACTCCTGCCAGGCTTTTGACACCATGAATCCACCCATGACAGAGTCTCCAATGACCAGCTCATTAATGATCCAACGGCAGGTTCTTAGTCAGCAACAATGACTCTACCTCCTTTCCTGAAACTCCTTCATTTAGCACAGTCTTCTTCCAATTCACTGGTTGCTCCTTTCTCCTAACTTTTCCACTTCTTTCATCATTGAAGTATCCCCAGGATTCAGTTCTAAGATTTCTTCTCTTTTCCTTTCTCATAACTTTAGAAAATACCTTAAAACCTTGTCAATTCTAAAATATATACTATATACCTTTTCCCCATATATTAGACTCATACCCATCTATCCATATTATACCCCCATGTGTATATCAAATAGCATTTCACTTTCTACAAATATAAAACCAAACTTTTGATTTTATCTTCAAACATGTTCCTTGCATTCTCAAGTAAATAGCAAACCGATTGTTCTAGTTACTCAGGCCAAAATATAAAACTGTAAGCTCCATGGGGAACAGTGTCTTTTCCCATGCAATTAATCATCCGCATCTACCGTCGTGCCTGACACATAGTAGATAACTGACAAATTCATGCTAAATGAAGTACTGTTATATAAGTAAAGGACATTAGAAAGGAACACTGGTCTAAAATTTATGCAGAAGGGAAACAATAAAAAACACTACATGAAAAAAATGTTTAATTTGGTTCCGAAAGATTAGTGAAAATTTGACAGGAAAACAGTGGAGAAATATTCTCAAAAGAGGGAACAGCATGAAAAATTATAAAAAGATGTAAAAATGTATATTTCACTTAGATAATCAAAACCATGGCCCTGAGGTATAAGATACATGAAAAAACATACTGGGAGCTAATGCTAGGAGAGTAGTTTAAGAATGCATCTTTGTTTTATAGGCAAAAGAGTCGCAAAAATTTTTAAGGTAAGAAAAACACAACAGTGTTTAACATATAATAGATTAATAAATGGGTGCAGGGAAACAAAATTAGGAACAGGTAATCGGTTGGGGATATCAAGGGACAAGTATGAAAGTAAGGAGATCGGGCCTCCCCAGTGGCGCAGCGTTTAAGCACTGCGCTGTGGAGCTGTTGGCAGTGGCGACACGAGTTCGACGCGGGGAGAATCCCACATGGCGCGGCAGACCTCTCCTGCCTCGCCCGCTGCTCCCCTCAGCAGTGTATTTCTGATCTGCCTGTACTGCTCCCCGCTCTGGCTCTGGTGAACCCTCTTGCCGCCCCATGCCTCTGGCCTGTACCCCAGCTTGTATGTATAAATAAAAAAAAAAAAGAAGAAGAAGAAGAAAGTAAGGGGATCTATGACAGTAGTTCCACAGGAGTTGGCAGTCTACATAAAACTGCGGTACTGAGAATGGCCAGTAGAGGCAGCTGTAGGAGTGGTTGTGGAAACTGAACTGCTGATGACAAGTTAGGGTAAAGAAGGACAGAGGGCAAAAAGGTTACTAGCCTCCAGACTTCTTTCCTAGCACCCCAAGATGTTTTAGAACAATTGGAGGAACTGCATCCCAAACCCTTGGCACACTCAATTGCTGAGAGCCAGGTGAAGAAGAGAACAGTTATAGGCAAGGACAGTTTCCAGATATTTACTTACATTTCCTTTGTGCACCAATCCCATGTAGAAGTCAAAGAGCTATTTTCCACCATCTTGAAATACTTCTAAAAGGAATTCTACCATAGAGGACTTACTTAAGGCAGCTTAACTAGCATGCAAATGATTTGGGGTAAGGGCAATTTTCACTAACGTTTGCTGTAATCAGCCTGAAAGAAAATTCTTTATCAGTATTCCCCACTGTACCACATAGCCTGATTTTGCCCTAAACTCCCAATTCTTGCTTAACATATTTGTTTTATATTAAGCTATACATTGTTTAAAGAGGTTTGGACACAGAATCTAACTTTGAAAACTCAACATTATTCATTAAGCTGTTGGTATTGAGAAGAATGTGTTGAGTATCAAACTACTAATTTATAAGTAAACTTTCAGCATTTAGGCCATTAGTACAGGAATAGGAATTTTTGTTCTGTTCTTCATGATTTGTATTTCACTTCCCTGTCAATTATTCATTATTGCACAGCTTCTAAGAGGGCACAAAGTTAACAATAACAATTATATTAATGATAGATTAAGTTATTAAAACTTAGTTTAATAGCCTCTGTATTTATGATGATAATTATAATTATGAATAACTATAATTATAATAGCCATTGTAATCGTAATAAGCTCAAGGATGTTTTAATGCTAATTGCCCCATCATAAAGATATTAGGATATAGAACTGTAAGTGGATATAGCTATGATTGTAATACAAAAGAATGCATATGGATATTGAGTTACTAGATAATAGGCTTCTTCATGAAACTAGAGCAAAGAAAAACGTTGGTAAACCCAGACTTGATTCTCATATGCTTTAGGTCTCCCGAGAAAATATGGGTATCACCCTTGAAACTTCCTGACTTACATGAAACTAATTTGAGGTTTACTAATACTGATAAGATATTGGCTTTTTTAATCCCAGGTAGGTTAGAATTGGAAAGTAACATTGTGGATTATAATCCTTGAAGCACACTAGTAAAAGAAACTACCTACTCATCAAAAAAATTTTAGAAATAGAACTTCCTGTGGGAATTTCTATTGAAAAGACCCCTGGAGTTCTCTCTTCTTTTCATGGTTCTTCCTATAACATAAGGTCACTCTGGGCAACTTGTTGGTCTTATGGCAACAATGAATATCATGAGAAAGCCAATAATTTGAAGTGAGTTAGTTCACTTTAGACACCCAAGATAGAACTAGGCAAACTGAGCCGGTATAGTTTTATTAGCAAGAAGAAAATGTCAAGTACCATGTTTTTAAAATAAACACGGATATTCTCATTTTCACACATATTTGTTACAGATGGAAATTTAATTTGATGATAGTTGGTGTGGACCCCATCCAAGGGCTTGTAAATACCAAGGAGACATCATTATATAAAATCACCTCACTAATAAAGCAGCCACATAGAGATACCAAGAACACCATCAGATCTGGTTTCTAATAAAATATTTGAAAATAATGATAATACCAAGTCACTCAATTTGAACAAACATAAATTACTATGGGACCAAAATAAATACTTTGCATAATGAGAATTTCCAAGGAAGTTAAAAATTAGAAAAATTCTTAACAGTTAAGAAAGTCCTGGTGGAAAAGGGGAAAAAGAAGGGAAGTTTTATTTTTGCTATTCAATGTCATGAAGTTAAGTAAGCTTCAATTACATCATGGGTGATGAACATAAGAATCTTGAATTGATTGCCAACCTATAGTGAATATGACAGCCAAGAATTTTCCAAAAGCTATCTTGGTTATCCACACTCAGAAGGCTTCTCAATCCTCAGGGCCCTTTCACCAGTAGGGGATGCTATTCTTCCATGCATAGCCAGCCCCCACCTGGCCCCCTCCCCAATTCCTTTAGGAAAGCAGGAGGTTCCTCTTGTGCCATTTTGTAAGTGTGCTTTGGCACTTCAAACAAAGAGAAGGGGAATCATTCATTCAGTTGAAGTTAATGTCAATATTTTAGTGGTGATTTCTAAATCTTTCCATTTTAAGGAGGTAAACATTAGAGTGGAGTTGGCATGAACTAAATACTTCTCTCTAAAATGCAAATATCAGATACTATATTCTCTTCTATGAATTTCTAGCTCCATTTAGTGTCAAGGAAAACAATGCATTACAATGAAGGGAAGAAGCCTCTTGAATTGATAAGAATTTTCCTTCATGTGAATAATGAGTGTGAAGTAAAGGCTATGAGCTACAGAACAAATGAAAACAAGACAGTCAAATTAATAATAATAATAATAATAATAATAAAAGCTGAAGAGGGAAATTTTAGCTCCAAGGGAAAATGAAAAAAAAAGGAGACGGATTTGCCAGAAGGGAAGCAGAGATAAAACATAAAGCCTAAGAAAATGAATATAATAAAAAGGAAAATAAGAAAAGGACTCACTCTTCTGAAAAGAAGAGCTTGTAAAAATACAAGCAGGATAAAATCAAACAGGGGCCCTTTCTCTCCCATAAGTAGTCTTTCATTCATTTGACTAGCATTTCTGTAGCACCCAGAAGTTGCAGAGAACAGAGGAGCTGGGCATAGAGATGAATGGCACTCAGGTCATTTGCAGGGATCTCACAATCTAAGAGCAGAGATAAACCATATAGAAATTATCACGTAAAGAAAAAAGTAATAAATGTTATGAGAGAAATCGGTATGGGGTATTGTATGTGACAAGAAGAGGAAAATCACCCTTCTGTTGACAGATAAGTAAAGGAACAGTTTATAAAAGAAACAGGTTTTCAGATTAACTATTAAAGAAAGAGTAGTATTTTACTAAAAGAATGTGGATATTCTTTATAGAGAGAAGAAATGCTATAATTAAAGGTTCAGAGTTGGAAGAGTAATTTGCTTCTTATCTGTTAGCATTTGGAGGGAAGAAAAGGATGCAAGACTGGTGAGAGGCTGTCAGAAACCCAATCACGAAGGTCTTGGAGAGTTAGGCTAAGAAGTATTGGCTTTATTCTTCAGGAAAAGACTCCTAATTTGGATTTGTGTATAATTTTCAAGGGGTTCATAAACTGCTTGTGTGTTTTAGTGATTGAACTTTCTCAAGTGAGTCCATAACTCAAAAAAAAATAGTGCACAGAGAAGACATCTCTGATAAGAGTCCAGTTCTCAAAGACTCCTCTTTTTTGGGTACTGACATTGCCACACAGGGATGTGACCTTTAGTAGCCTGAGCTATATAGTTTGACCTTGCTGTAGTTGTCACTGTTGAATAAAACTGGAAAAACAACAGAATCTATTTTGTACAATCAGATCCTGAGGGTGTGTAGATGTGAGGAACCTAAAAACTGGGGTATGGGAATTAGTGGAATTCTAGAGGAAATATTCACAAACTCCTCTTTTGAGATCTATTACTACTCTAGTTTCTTCCCTTCATTGTGCTAGATGTTCAAATCTTTCCTGAATTCTTTGAGATAACCCAGTATCCTTGAAATACCCTTTTGTTGTTGGACTGGCTAGCCAGAGTTTATTTCTTCCATTTATAATCAAAAGAACTTTGATTGATGTAGAAACTGTATTTCAAACACTGAAGTGAGGCAGTGAGAATGTATTGAAGTGTTTGTGTAGTGGGCATAACATAATGTAAAATTAGCCGAGAAACAGCAGAGTTATCTTCAAACTTTGTCTATCTCCAGCCCTCGACATTAAATCAACACTATCTTTTATCCATTTTATCTGCACAAAATGTCTACTATCCATTCCCAGTGCAACTATCCTGATTCACGTCGTTATAATTTTTTCCCTAGATTATTGAAATGAACTTCTAAATGGTCCCCATAATTCTACATTCCAATCTATTCCCCATTCTGTTGACACGTGTCTCTTGAAACTTACATAAGATCATAAGCATCAGTTCAGAAATATTAGCCCACATACTTGTAGTGAAAAAGTCTAAATTCTCCAGTTCAGCATTGGAAGTGCTTCAGAGTCCGGCCACAATCCATCGTTTCAACATTATCTCCTACAAAT
Source organism: Scalopus aquaticus (assembly GCA_004024925.1). NCBI lineage: Eukaryota > Metazoa > Chordata > Mammalia > Eulipotyphla > Talpidae > Scalopus > Scalopus aquaticus. Next base: position 165,798 of record PVIJ01000385.1, on the reverse strand, counting down.
AATATATTCAAAGTCCCCAGACTCCATCCATTTCAGAGCAGCTAGTGACTCCAGGTCTATACACATACTAGCCCTATGCTTGCAATGACATTTCTCCTTTTCCTATATCGGTTATACAACATAGATGTCATCTACATTGTCCTTCCCTAACCCTTCAGGATAAGTCATTCTCTTCATCCTCTGTATTCTTATAGCAGGGACTTTATTGCAGTTTGACTATAATTATAGTTAAACGTAAGCCTCTGTCTCCCCCACTATCCTAAAATCCGCTCAAGAGCATGTCTTATTTGCCTTTACATTTAGGACCTAAAACAATGCTTTCCAAAAAATATGTAAATATTTAATGTATATATAAAAGGAATTGGTAGATGTGAGAATTAATGAGGTGATAAAGAAGACATACTCTGAGAGTTAAAGAGAGGCATGGGAAATATCAGAATCATCCCAAAAGGAGGTATTGGTTAACAGAGTCCAAATCTGGAGAGAAATGGAGTAGCTCAGTGGGGAAAAAGTCCCGCTGAATCCAACGAGAGAAAGGTAATTGTTATGATATATTCGCAGTGTAGAGAAGAGTAGACAGGAAAGTTAGAATGCTGGTATGAGAGGATGTGGAAGTGAATCAAAAGCAAGAGAAGTCACTTATTTCTTTGGGAAGCAGGGAAATAATGAGGTTAATGAGGTATAGTTCAGTGCAGTGAGGCAAAGAGGGAAATCAGAAAGCTCCTGTAGAAGGAGCTTGGAGGAGCTGGAATTGTCAAGAGAGAGATCAGCCTCCTCTTTGAAACAGAAAATAGGTCTGGATACAGTGATTATTTTGGAAGAAAAACGAGATATCTTAAATCCAAGAAAAGAGTAAATAGAACTGTGGTTCCCAGCGTTACCAGCAATGCAATGAGTATTTCCGTTGCCTCTATCAGGAACTCTCCCCCAAGCAAAGTTCATCTAATATAGAGTCAAGACAAAGGTAGAATAACTATAATTTTGTAAAGGGGAGATGTTAAGGACATAAAGACAGCAAAGATCACTTGAATTGTATCCATTTCACGTCAAGGGCACCCTTGTAATCACATTTAGTTACACATGGATGGGCTGTGGAAACAGCTGGGTGAACCTTAATTTAATTTAACTAATTGATTTATTGGTTTCATTAATTGCTGTCAAAGGATACAAATACTGTCCCCAAGGGCCACAGTTTAGTTGGTCATCACTACAGCTTCTAGAAAAGTAATTGGATTTCTTAGTTTAGCCCTCAAGGTGAGCTATCAGAGAGCTAGCAGGATTTAACAATATAGTGCCATGGAAAATAAAGACAGAAAACTATCTATTGATATAAACAGCGCCTCCTTCCTTCTCATTTTCCACAGTGACAAGGTCTTTTTTCATTAATCTTTTTTTTTAAATTCCTTTTTATCAGGGTAAATTACTTTCACTTCTCCCCCAAGCATTCTCTCCTTCCTTTGGGGGGGAGAGTATCTTTCTTTTTCAACCCTAGTTTTCTCTATCTTAGATGCCATCAAATCTTCTTACATAAATGAGCTATAAATTAATGAATTATTGATAAATTTTTTAACTCTGAATGTTAAACCAATTGGTTTTCCCTAAGTTGAACTCTGCACATAATGCTAAAGCCCAGTTGTAGATGTTTCTCTTCTTTAAGTAAAAGTAATATCTACCAATTTTTTAATGAACATTTCAAGTATGGAGAAAAAATAAAAATGATTCATAATCCCAGGTTTATTACCGCTTATGTTTTTTCCGATCTATATAGAGCTGTCTAAATCACAAGAGTAAAGCTGTATGTAAAATTTTCAAAGATTACTAAGGTAGAATGAGCACTTTTAACTATGAAACAAAATCAAGGAGAAAACTGTTCTCTGCTTTTTTCCCTCTCTCTTCCTTGTCTTCCCTTCCCATATTTGACACCTCTAGAGTTTTAGAGAACTTCTGTCAGTACCCGGTAAAACTTAGCAGTGCCAAACACAATGGTTAATATACCTGGGAAAGCATAAGTATTTCTAAATGGGGAATTATAACCATTGGCAAAGCAGAGAGAAAGAGAGATGATGTTGTGCAGGAAAATAGCAGCAGTTCAAGGGAAGTAACTTATTCCTACACACATAGGAGACATGCCCTGTAGACATTTTCTAAAATAGCTAGTGGAAGAATATTGAAGGGTAAGTCCAACATCAATTATGTAAATAAAATCATCCAATGAAACTTGAACCATTCAGACCATTGATATGACCACATTCATCTGCAAAGCCTGGTAGATCCCACAGAAATTCAGGTATTAACATTTTCTTCAACTTAAAGGGTATAGTAAAGTTACAGCCCATTTCACAACATGTTTCTCCATTTTCCATATTCTCCCTCCTATCTAATTAATAGGATGTCCACCACAATTGCAGATTTCTCTTTAGGTACTTAAATTTTGATTCTTAAATGAATTTAGGACTTCATTTCTTCTGAGCACATATGGATAAAAATCATTTTACATTGGCAAGATGAAGGCAACAATGTGTATTGTGAGTAATGTAGGAATAAGAAGACTGAAGACAAAGGTACAATTTCTATATACCAATGTCAACTCAAGATCTGGAAGAAAGATTTCACAAGAGAAACACTGATGTCCAAAGAGCTGCTAGAGTCAGAAATAAACTTGATTAGTTTAAATCTATAGTTGTCAAATCTCTCATATAGTGTGTGGTTCAACGCTGCCTGCCTTGACATTTCAGACCAGTTTACTTTCATTATATGTAGACTCTGGTGCCTTTGCTATTAAACCATGTTGTTATACTACTAAGGCATGATTAAAACACTAGAGTCCAGTCTTTACAAAAAAAATAAACTGCTTTCTATAGTTACATTCACACTGAATTATATAGTTTTGCAAACTGTAATTTCTTAATACCCTTGCTTTGCTTTTAGCTTTTATGACTATGATTTGGTTTTAACTGTACATGTAAATGTAAATATAGCAACTGCAGATGATATGTTTCATGTAATGAACCAAATGATCTCAATATGCTGAACTCCATAGCCCAAGAGAGCCAGAAACCTTTGAACACTACCTCAATGCTTTCATGCTTTCTAGTCAGTGAAGTTCCTTATGGATATCACTATTAATATCATCTTGTCAGCTTGGGGACCTTTATGCAGAGGAACTCGTTAGGAAATGTCTGGTGAGAATATCACTGTAGTGCAGTCTCAAGTGCCTGTGTAGTTACCTAGGCTCTCTCTGGAGCAATCAGCTCTTTTGATAATAATTTTGAAAATTGATTTATGGACTCTTAGAAATGTAAAGGCTCTTAGAGATCATCGAACATAGCCTGCCCCCCTCAACACTTTCTTCTAGTCACACAATGGATTGGTTCTACTGTCACTATTTCTCTTCATTTTGATTTCATAGTTCCTGAATCTAAAGATATATAGAATCCAGATGCATAGAGCACTCTGAATACCTATCCCTATGCAGCTTCCAAATTTTATTGCATGCCCATTCAATTGAAACGGGCATTTCTAAGGTGTTGTTCTTTTTATTTAATGTGAGGAGTAGGAGCCACGAGAAGAGAAACTGGAGCAACCCAGAGGCACTTTGCATGAGACACTAATATTGCACAACTCCAGGGACTCACTGCCCACCCTACTGTGGCTTTCTCACAAAACTGCTAGTGAACTGGAGATCAGTCAAAGATGACAAACCATGAATTGCCTCCACTAGAAGTACTCTAAATCCTGCTTGTTCTTTAAAGTCAAATTTAAATATCTCATCCTCCTTACTAATTAATATTAATAATTTATATCATTTCTCGTGAGACCCAAGCCCTTTGTAAATACATCTCTACTGCAGTGGTCTAAGAGTCTGTCTCCCTGTGAGATCAGGTAGTTTATTGAGGAAAGTGACTCTATCTTAGCATTTTTTTATCTTCAGTGCCTGGAACAGAAAAGCTGTTTAATAAATGTCTGAATGTAGAAGAAAATGTCGAAGAAAAACATGAAGACGATAGCATACTCTTTTTATTGAACATCAGGGAGCATCAAAAAAAAATGTAAAAATGTATGAAATCTCATCTCTTCTTTCTATGATAACCAGAAAAAGCCTATGAATGTAGTCAGACAATCATAACCAGTATAGTAAATTCATTTCTGAAAATGAGACAAGTTTACATTGCCTCTGCACTTCAGATAACTCTAGCCAGTGTTATTTAAATTGTTTATTATTTGTTTAGATAATTTTCAGTGCCATACATCTTCGAATAAAGTTAACCAATTACACATTTGCAATCCATACATGGATTGTAGAAAAATGTAACAGTTTCTTTTGTAAATACTGCACACAGAATACGAAATTGTCATTGTAAGTTATTTTATTAACGTCACTTGAAAAACAAATTGACTTCGGGAGCTATTGTCTGTGCATTTTTGCTGCTGTTTTTCTCTGTTCTGCATTCTATACTGTAGTCTTCACAAAAGAACACTAGAGGGATCAGCTTCATATTTTTCAGAGGCCTTTGTGTTACCAAGCCAAGTACAATTACAGCTCTTCCCAGAAGGAGGAAAGAATAATGTTGGCAATAGGGTGTTACCACCCAGAACCACACAAATAGCTGCAAATGTAACCAAAATGGCTTTCTCGGCCTTTATAAACCCAGTAACCTACGTGGCATTTTCTATGGCTAGAGGCAGCACTTTGGGAAATTACCTTTAGAAAATTGGTTAGAGGTCTATCGGAGCTTTGAAAAGAACCTGCAACCTGGGGAGGGATTGAAGGAATAAATAAGCAGACTTGTTGTTTAATAGGGCTGCCAATTTTTTTTTTTTAACTTCCAAGGGACAAAATCAAGTAAATGTCAAAATTTTCCCAGCTGGTAAGCACATTCACATTTCAAACTAAAATCCTCCAAAAGGAGTAGGGCTTATAATCAAAAAGTAAGAAAAACATAAATTCCTTCATTTTAAAATAGGATAGAGAAATAATTCAGTCATTCTTAGTCTGGACATTGTTTTCTCTTTCATCTGCCTAAACAGTGATCATGACTAGATACATAATGGTTGAAAAGGTATAATTTTAGTGTTTATGGACACTTAATAGGGGAACTAATCAAGCTGTTAAACCAAGTCTGTCAGAACTAACAAGGTAACTGAATCAGATAAAATTAAAGGAAAGGAAAAAAAAAAAACTTCTTGCTATTGTGTCAAACTGTAGCTTTAATTTGTCGTTTTCAGAAAGACCTTGTCAGACCTAAACTGATTTGGTTAGTGAATTACCTCACTTGCCGATTTTCTCATGACCCTGGTCCCTGTGGTGTGTCCTAATTAAAATAAAAACCATACTGCTCTAATAATTTGATTGTACCATTTCTCTTCTCAAAACTTTGCAGTAGCTTTTAATTGCACTAAAACCCACAATCCAATTTAAAATCAATATTGGGGCTCTAAGTCCACAGCTCAAATGTTCTGATGTCTCTGACCCAACTGCTGCCTCCCTGCTCTCCACAGCCAGAGATGTCACTCCAGGCAGGCAGTCTGCTTGACTCCAATAACATCCTGACATGATTCCCTTTTTCTTGATTGTTCCTTTCTCTTCTCCAATAAATAAACACTCAGCCAGAGCACAGCAGCAAGAGCCTATTTGTGTTGGCCGTGCCAGGTGGTTGTTCATAGGATTTGATGTGCAATATATCTTGTCTTGTTTCTTCTGAAATCATAAACTTGATGCTCTTAGATTTCTCCATAAGGCCACAACACTAACACAGCACCGGAGGCTCCATAAAAGTGGTTGATTGTCTCATTGGAGGAGTTCTAGAAGTATGCTCAAATCTTTGTCTTTATAACCTAAGAGTGACTATGTAAACTCAAAGATGTCTGGAAAACCAATGTGGTTTCTTTCAGCCCTCCCTCTGCATCCCTCACTCCTGACTTGGTTCCTCCCAGTCTATAAAAAAATGAAACAAGAGCCCTGGCTTTCCTATATGGTGGAACTTTCCAGCAATGCCCTTCCATAAAAGGAATGGGTCTTGTTTCAAAGCCAAAAGAACTGCCTCCAACAGTTTGGGCTGGATAGTGGAGTGCTTTTTTTTATACTTTTAGACAACGTGGAAGTGTCTGGAATGGTGCCTTCAGTCCCAGCCATCCTAGAAATTACTCAGTGTTTCAGGGCCCTGAGCCAGTTAACCACGTCCCAAGCACCACCCAACCATCGCTGCCACGTTAGCTTGACAGGAGAAGGGTGAGCTGAGGGTTTGGGAGGGTGATGGAGTCTCCTAAGCTAAGAAACCCTCCACCCACTCAGATCTATAGTCATTCTCATGGGGCAAATAGTACTTGCCCTCTAGTTCCCACTCCCTACTCTCCCAAGAAGCTGGAGCTATAGCAAGAGAGGGAGTGGTTCAGAGTTCACTGCCAATGGAGCTCCTCAGAGTTTAAGGAACCAAGACCCTTAGAAGCAGGGTTGAGACCAATCCACCCAAGCACTCTGGCCCATGGCTGTGCCCGTCCAGATATCTAAGTGGTCAGCTAAAACAGGAGACTTTGGGGAGATGCTTTTTACTAACTTTCTTAAGTGGTTGTACGTTTTTCTAATAACTCCATCTGGGAGAGCTATCTTTTGCTAATTCCCTTCAACATGCTGTGCTATGTGGCACTGCTGACCTGAACTTTCAGAGTGAAGTGGAACTTTATCTTTCACATACCTAAAGGTTTAACTTATTTTCTTTTTGGGGGGTTGGTGAGAGGTGGTACACTGATCCCCAGCTCTGGTGTTTGAACCACCTCCTCTGCAGCTACCAGGCTGGTAGATGCTCCCTAACATCAAGGTTCCCCAACTGAGAGCTGGAGAACTTGAACCAGATCTACATCAGTGAGTTTGAATTTCTAATAAAATTAAAGATGAGAAGTGAGGCTTCTTTGAGTTGAGTGGGTTCTGCCTGGAAAAAAAAAAAATGGCTCTCTTTGGTTCCAGGCAATCTGGCTAGGTATATTGCTCCAGGCAGAGCTACTCCCTAACAGGAGGTGATAACACACACACACACACACACACACACACACACACACACACACACACACACACACTGTGAGGGGGAAATCTGGATAAGTATAAATCTTACTTGCCTCTAACACAAATCTCAGTAAGTTCATCTATAAAATGGGGTAGAAATGATACTAAAACCCCTCTTCCTTGTAATCTGGTCTAATCACTCTTGTCCTGGTATTGCCTTCCCTTAGGCAGGACCCTCGTTTTCATTTTCATTTTTTTTTAAAGATTTATTTATTTATGCATACAAGAGCTGGGGTGTAGGCCAGAGGTGTGTGGTGTGTGAGAGGATTCACCAGAGACAGAGTGGGGAGGAGAACAGGCTGAGTGACTGAAACATACTGCTGAAGGGGAACAGCAGAAGAGACAGGAGAGGTCTGTTGCACCATGTGGGTTAGTTCCCCGATTGGGGATCAAACTTGTGCTGCAGTGGCTGCTGAAGGCTTCATAGTGCTGACACTTAACCCCTTGCCTCACCAGGGAGGCACAGGGCCCTCATTTTTAATGCCAAAACAAGTGCTTAGTACAACAAATATTCATTAAAGATCAGGAAAACTCACTTTGTCTCCTGCCTCAAACAAGTTGTAAATAACCTCAAGAAAGTCATCTGAGTTGCTTTGGCTATAGTTTCCTCATCTGTAAAACAAAGTGTTTGCAGTACAAAGACTGGTTCTCAAAGACACTCTTTCTCAGGAGATTACTGAGACTTCCAATTCTTTTCTCTGCTGAGCTTTAATCATCTCTGGCACATTTCATATCAAAAAGCCATTTTGTAGTGATTCAAATACCAGCTTCCAAGTCAAACTAGATGGGTTTGTAGGCCAACCCTCCTGCAAACTAATTCTTAAGTTTGGGAAAAGTTTTTTAGCCTTGTCCTAAGCTTATTTCCTTATCTATTACGTAGAACCAATAATAATACATCGCAAGCCATGGTTGGGAATGAATAAGTACTTAAATTCACCTAAAGAATCAGAAAAGTTTATGATAAATAGTAGGCGCTCAAAATTTCATTGTATTTATATGCTTTCATTCCCATAGCTTGAATTTAGGCAAGTAACAGTGGCTGGCATTTGGGACTTTCATACAGCATTCCAGCTTTTATTTCAAACTTTTATCTTTCTGGTCAATGGTAGTCTGAGTTCTATATATGGCAACTAACTGGGTAAAAAGTATAAAGATAATAAAGAGAATTCTGGATGCAATATTCATCCTAATTATCAAGAACATGACAAGTAGCATTTTCTAAAAAATCACAGTGTTGGCAATTATGTGTCTATGCTGGTCCTGAGTCCCAAATGAAAGGACCAAGCTCAGCTCATCTTGATCTCACAATTTTATACTCCTGCGGGTGATTTTCAGTTCCTTCTATTTAAGATCAATTTTATTATTTTTCTTCATCAAAGATATTAGGAATGAGCAAACATTGATGTAATTTCATAATTTGTTCTTAAATTTTTTTCTTATATTATTAATCCTCCAGCCACAGTACTGGAACATGATTTTCTCTTTGGTAAAACATGGTCATTGTGCTATTCTGAGCAGTTAGTGGACTGCAGTTGAAAGAGCTGTGAACTATGGATAACCCATACATTCCGAAATGGCTGTTACATTATTATTTTTCTCACAATTATCCTACAAAAAAACAGATTTATTTGGAAAAGCTCAGAACAATGAAATAAATACAGTACTGATTTCAAATGCAAATGTCATGTCATTTCTAAGTGAGTCAACCTTCAAAAGACAATGATAAATCAACCAGATAATTTCTGTGTGTCAAAGAGTTTTAAAGGTGATAGCTAGTAAATTGAAGTACACATCAAAGTTTCTCAAATAAAAATGTTAAATATAAGTTACTTCTTCATACATATCTAAAACCTGTCAAGTACAGGAGAAAATAATCTGTCGCACCTCCACCCATTAACTGAACAGATCAGAGAAGTAGCTGGCATCTTTCCACCTCTCAGCAGTGGTCTGGGATACAGTGGCAGCACCACAGTTGGAGCTGCAGGAGAGGGTGCCCATGTTCTAGCCCCTCAACACCAATCCAAGCAGAGCTCAGCAAATCCCTGCAGCAGTGTCCAGACACTGTCAGAAGGAATGACAGATTAACTAGGGCTGTTCTGGCTCTGTCAAGGCTCCAAGTTGTTGGGTTCTAGCTTAGCAGTCATTTCAGCCAGAAAGAACCAGGAGTGACTTCTGCTTATGTGTACAGTCCTGATGCAAACGCACATGGAGTAGGAGTCTCTAAATCACTGAACTTCCGGCAGCCAAGTTTTCAGGGTCTTGGACTTTAAGGTGTGGGTGTTCAAGTTAATGACAATACCTGTTTTCACCAGCTCAGGAAGCCCGAGTTCCCCCCTCCCCCTCCTAACATGTGTCTTACATATTTTGAAGAGAGATTGATGCTACCTGTTGTTAATTTATGAAGTGTGTGGGCTGAGAATTAAGGAGGCGGAAAAATCGTGTGACATGCAAATGATTTTTCCTCCCCCTATGGATCAGAACCTTAATCATACAATAAATGTTCTTAAACACCATGTGGATGATGCAGGTGATCTCAGTTTCACAGGGCATGTAAAATCCAATTTGTGTTTCTCCTTTCCCAAGTGAAGAGTATTTTGAATAAACTATTTCTTTTTCACTGGAATTTGTGTTTATCAATAACACCCACATAAACAACACGGCCGGAAATTCTAAACCCTGTAACTTGTGGACGTCAGTCCCTCCCTTCTCTTAAACCAGAATCCATGTGCTGTGCCTTTAAGGCAGAGGGGCTTGCTGGCAACTCATGCTGAACTCTGCCCTCCCTGGGCGGTGAGTCAGACTCTGCAGGCTCAGACAAATGGAATCTCCCCCTGTGAGAGCCCACAGCCTTCCAGAGCAAAAAGTCATCAGGGTGCCTGAGGGAAATATCCCCCCCTCCAATATGACTTCCCAGCTCAGAAGTCACAAGTACGTTTTACTGAGAGGGCCAGAGTGCTCTAAAAGCCTGTGAAAATTGTAAAGCCTGATTCATGACGCAAGCAAAGCTTCCTCTCCGCCCCCCCCCACCGCCCCCGGGCCCCCTATCAACTAAGACCACCTGGGGAAATATAGAAATGGGCTAATGCCAGATTCAGGGCTGGAGGAGGGGCACCACAACCAGCTCTTTTTTCAGTCTTTCCCCAGCAAGTACACCCCCCCACACACACACACACCCAAATCATCTTCTCAGATTTGATAGAAACAATATTTCAAGATAGGGTAAGAAGAGAAACTGGGAAACATTGAAACTCTCCCTCCATAATTTTGTCTGGGGGGTGGGGGGGAAGGGATTGAAGTGGAGAGTGTCACCTAAAAGTTATACCTTTTAATAATTAATTAAATTGTTTTTTCTAACAGCAACGTCACCTTTTTAGTTAATCTTGTTAACTGTCCACCATTTTATACATTGATCAATCACTCATTAGATAATAGTTTAAAGAGAGGGGAGAGAGAGAGAAAATGTGGAAGAGAGGAAGCTCTGGGAGGGGAGGAGGGATAGAGAGAGAAAGAATGAGTGTAGAAGGATCAAGGATGGGGACCTGGGAGAGAGGAAGGAGGAGGAAAAAACAAGAGGAACTGAAAGAACAACCAAAACAAAGATCCTCCCCCTCCCCTACTCCCAACTTTTTTGGCAGCTTCCCACTTTGTAACATTCCCAAGGGCTAGTTTTAAAGAAATACTCAGAAGCCCACAAAGCTCAATGCCTGGACATATTGGAAACTTTCTGAGATAACATAGTCTCTGAAGGCAAAAAAACTGAACCAGCTAGGAGTTGTGTGTGGCCTTGAATATGATTCTTAAAAAGAACTTTTTAGGACCCAGAAACTGTTCTGTTTCCCTTGCTAGGCCACAGGAGAGTGGGGTAGCCTAGGTCTTATCCATCCAAGGTCACAAGTTCAAGTGTCTCCATAGAATTTATCTCTATACCCTAGCACTGGCTGGGGAAACCATCACACACTTGTTTATAAATGTTTCTGTCCTGTTTGGGCCAATGTGCACAATATATCAGAAAGGAATAGCTCCTTTAAACAGTTCTAGCAACACAGATTAAATGAAATAGAATCTTATTAGACATCCTATATTGAGGAGATGGGATTGGTTACATATGGACGTTTTCCTGAAAATGGAAATTAAAGTTTAGGAAGTTTAGGAAAGCTTTGTTTCATAAGTTTTGTGTAAGACTGATTTGTAAACTGGCATTGATATTTACTTAGTTTTGTTCTGTAACAGTATTTTGACTGAAGTTTGAAACACTAAGATAGCAATGACAGCTCTGTTAATAACTTATTCTTTCCTAATTAAATGATTCAATCTAAAAAGTTCTAACTTATAACAACTTCTTAGTTTTTTTTTTTTATTTTGGAGGAAGGAAACAGTGTAACCTTCTTTAATCTGTTTTACTAGTAACATATTTATTAACTGATCAAATATATTAAATAGTACTATAGAAATATTCAGAAATCATTGCAATGTACTGTTATGTTTCCTTCATAGAAGATTTATATGGTTCCTTTTTTCAACCAATTCTTTTTTTTTTTTTTTAGATTTATTTTTTTATTTGTACATACAAGTTGGGGTACAGGCCAGAGGTGTGGGGCGGCGAGAGGGTTCACCAGAGACAGAGCGGAACAGGCAGATCAGAAATACACTGCTGAGGGGAGCAGCGGGCAAGGCAGGAGAGGTCTGCCGCGCCATGTGGGATTCTCCCCGGCCGGGCATCGAACTCGCGTCGCCGCTGCCAGCAGCTCCACAGCTGCAGCGCTTAACCGCTGCACCACCGGGGAGGACCATCAACCAATTCTTTTACCTAGAGTTTAAAGCCTTTAATAATCTGATTACCACCTTTCTTTTTCCTCCTTTCTTTTTTCCTTCTGTTAAAGGGCAGGGAGAGGGACACCCCAGAACCCCCAAACCTTCCCATTCTAAATAGGTTCTGCCAGCCACTGCATTCAGACAAAACGTATTCTAGTGCATAAGACCTTTAATGGAAAGGAACTTTAATACAATTAGTGTGCAAAGACAAAGAATAAAGTTTCCAAATCAAGTACCAAAGTTACCCATCCCCTCATGGATAAATGCCCAGCCAAACAGGGTTGACCCAAGCAAGACCATTGAGACCCAAAAGTCTGCCACACCTTCTGTACCTTCTGGTGGGGACCCATAGGAAAGGGGAAGCGGCCCAGTACAACTGGGACAGAAGGAGCAAAATCAAGATAAAAGCTGCCATTATTAACCTCCCCACAGGTCTCTCACCCACATCTGTTTCAACCAGTCCAGGACTAAGAAGCCAGCGCAGTTTCTCCACATGTCTCTCTACTCCATGTGTCTCCTCCAGGTCTCCTTCTGGCTCTCCAGCCTTCTTCCTTCTTCTTCCTTCTTCCTTCTTCAGTCTCCTCTCCAGCTTCTTCAGTTCCCTGCCCAGCTCCACCCTTCCTTGGTTGGGGCAGGGAACCTGGAACCTCCCCTTTCCTGGGGACCGCCATCTTACCCTTCCTTCCTTCCTTCCTTCCTTCCTTCCTCCCTCCCTCCCTCCCTCCCTCTCTCCCTCTTACTAATGTCTTTATGAAGTTGGAAACAATAAAATCCATCTATTTATCTCTCCCCATAGCTTCCCTTAAGCTCTTTCCTTTTTCTGGAATGACTACCTAGCCCCTCTCTCCTCCCATTTCAACTCTCCTCTCATCCTCCACAGCCTAATACTGCCATCTATTTAAGATGATTAATGAGTATGACCTCTGTTGTGGCTTCTTGTATTCCTAAGCTTTAAGAAGATATTTGCTGTGTCCTATTCATAATATCCCTTAACTGTAACTAGCACAACCCCTATACTTTAAAAACAAGGCAACATAATTTCCTAATACCATTAAATGGGTAAACTAGGACACAATTTAACTTCTTTTCTTTAATCTGCTACTGTGAGATAGCCAAGAAAGTTTTCTTTAGTGTATATAGATCTCTTACAAAAAAAATTACAAAAATGTTAGGTGTGAATTACCCAGACCTGTCAAATACAATGAGCTACTTGAATAATCTGATATCAAGCAAATTCCCAGAAGTTCTCTTCACTTTTGGTCTCCAGCTCACCATCCCTGAGTGCTACTGTAGAGAAGTGCCTCTGAAAATTCAGTTGACCAAGTGTGCCCATTTGTCTGATTTGTTTTGCCTAATCAATATAAAACAGGTTTACTACAAGGTCCAAAAATGTTCTTATCCATTCCTCTCAAAATCCTAGACCTTAATCTCGTTTTAGAAGATCAGCAACTTGAATTCTTTATTTTTCAGTCTTCACTTTGGCTTTGGAAGAGCTCCACCAAGTCGCCTAGAGGGGGATATTAATTTACTTGCAGGAACTGAGCTGTTTTTCCTTTAATTAAATACTGCCTTCTCAATTCCACTAAATGTGTTTCAAAAGAAAAAGACAAAACAAAAAGAAATTTGCTGAAGGGTTGAGAACTTTCATGAAGCATTTCAACTGATTTGTTAGAAAGTAATTTGAAGTACAGCTACCCTCTACCCTGAGAGCTGGCCTCCAGCGACTTTCCCCAGCCTTTTTCCCCATCTTGAGGCCACTTTCTGTCTCTGCTATTGCTATTTCTTGCTTTCTCCCATTTGGCATCCTTTTACTCCAGGCATCTCCCCAGGGGGCCCTTAGGGGTTCAAAGGTAGCCCTGGTCATCAGGCACATACCCATGTATATAGTGAACATGAAAAAGACTCACTAATAATTACTCAAACACAATCAAAGTTTTAAACACTGTGGAAATAAAGAAATATATTTTCCATCCAACTCAAAATGATACACAAATTATCTGGCCCCTTATGAGGTTTTTTAAAAGAGAGAGAGATGGTACCCTGCTTGGGAAAAATAATATGTATGTTAGAAACTCCTATCACATGTAAGTTAATGTATTTTAAAAGTGTAGATTTTCCTGAACTAAATTCAGAAATTGGATTTGGATTTCATTGACCAGGAAAAAAAAATTCTCCCAAGTCTAAGAGAAATTTTACCTAAAGTCAGAACATTTCATGGATTAAGATATTCTTCTTTGTCATAATTAACTGTTTATGGTGTTTCTAAAGAGGAAGAAAATAAAGCAAACACAATCCCCAACCTAGTATCCATCCTTGTTTCAAAAATGAAAACTAAAATGCTTGATGTAGAAATACAAGTGAGTGCATTTGGTCCAAGGTTGAAAGCAAGGAGGTCAGAATTAAGATGGTGGCTTCCCCTGAGAGTTTATAGGTTTTACTCATCCCCACAAATATGAAGGGTATCACAAAGCTAGTATCCAAAGCTTGAAAACAGAATCAGTCTAGGGGTATTCTCGTAAAAGGCAGTCTATTCATCTATCCTCATTCTTTTGCAGACTTATTCAGTGTAATACTTATTCAGTCCTTATAACATTCTAGACACTGTTTGTGTTCTGGAGACATGGCAAAGAACAAGAGAGACAAAGTCCCTGTCTTTCTGAATCTTATCATCTAGTAGGGGAAGATAGACAAGGGAGAAAGAAACAAAGAGAGAAATGGTTTGGCAATTGGTGATAAGTGCTAAGAGGATGGGAGCAGTTGCTGCTTTATGTAGTTAGTCAAAAAAAATTCTCTCAGAGAAGATGACATTTGAGCAGAGACCTGAAGGGAGTAAATGAGTGAGTTGTGGATAACTGTAAGAAGACTATCAGAGGGACTAGCAAGTGCAAAGGCCCTGCGGTAAGGCCAGGTCTAGAATGTTTGAGGTATAGCAAGGGGAGAAGTGAAGCTGGAACAGAGTATGAAGAAAAAATAGTATGAAATAAAGAACTTCAACGATGAGTCAGTGTGCATACTGTAGTGGCCTGTCTGACTAAATTAACTTTGGATTTCACCTGGATGAAATGGGAAGATTTTGATGACTTTGAGCAAAGAAGTGACATAATTTTAAATTCTTTAAAAGGTCATCTGTCTGCTCTGAATAGAATTGATTAAAATAGTAGTGGCTGAAGTGGTAACAAGTAATCATGTAACTTGAAGTTACCAGTATTCAATAACTAGATTAACGCAGAAGATGAAAGGGGATAGAGACAGTGAAAGAAAAGAAGAAATCCAAGATGATTTCATGATTTGTGACCTGAACAACTGGAGAGACAGAGTTGCCATTTGCTATGATGTGGCATACAATGGAATTAGGAGAGGCTCCTTCCTTACTTCCTGCCTTCTTTCCTTCTTCCTCCCTCCCTCCCTCCTCCTCTCCTTCCTCTCCTCTTCCTCCTTGTTCTTTTCCTCCTCTCTCCCCATACTGTCTCATTTACAATAAAGGAACTATTCAACAAATTTATTTTAGGCTATCTCTTCACAAATTCCTAAAAACCTACCACTCTTTATTAATGTTTCTCTCTGTTTTTCAGCTGGAGTTTTCTAAGTACCTTCTCTTTTCCTCTTTTTAAAAATTGAAGTGAAATTCACATAACAGAAAATTGACTATTTTGATGTGCACAATTGAGTGACATTTAGTCCATCAAAATATTGAACAATCTAGTTCCAAATATTTTTATCACCCCAAAAGGAAACTCCATATTCATGAAGCAATCATTCCCCATTTCCCCTCCGCATTGCCCCTAGCAACCTCTAAAATCTACTTTCTGTCTCTACCAATTTACCTATCCTGAAAATGTTATGTAAGTGGAATCATACAACATAAGATCTTTGTATTATGTCTGACTGCTTTTATTTAGCATCACATTTTCAAAGTCCACTCATATTGTAATATGTGTTAATACTTCATTCCTTTTTATGATTGCATAACATTTATTGTGGACATAGACCACATTTTTGTTTGCCCATCAGTTGATGAACATTTCATTTATATCTACATCTCAGCTTCTGTAAACAGAGCTACTATGAGCATTTGTATACCAGTTTTTGTTTGCACACTTGTTTTCAATTCCCCTGGACGTGTACCTAACAGTAGAATTTCTGGATCATATGGTAATTCTCTTTAACTTTTTTGAGGATCTGGATAACCATTCCCTACAGTAGTTTCCTATCAACTTTCAATTTTCCTATAAACTCATGTCTCTCCAGTTAAAAAAAAATCTGAACCCCATGCCCTCCTTTAGCTTTTATCTTTCTCTCACCTCCTCTCAAGCAGCATCTTGGAAAAAGTTGTTTATCGGATCATCCTCCTTTCCCCAGACATTAAGTTTTGGCATTCGTCCAAACTCAGCCCTTTGCCTTCTCCCTTCTTTTCTCTATGTGCCATCGATTCTGGCATCCCTCCAGTCTATTCTCCAAACTGCAGCTAGTTTGACCTTTTCGAAATGCAAATTTGATCATGCCATCCTTGTTTCAAATAATCAAAAGATTTCTATTGCTCTTGGGTAAGGCAAAAATCCCTAAGCCATCTGATCCTTCATTGTCTCATTCTGCTTCCTCTCTGGCCAATCCTCCCACCAGACACTGTCACTCTAGGTACCCAACCATAAGCTCTCCTTTCCACAGAGGCCTTTGTTTTCACCATTTTCTCCTTCTGAACTATACTTTTCTTTACCCCAATATCTTCACTTGACAATTTCTACTCAATGTCTTTGTTCAATCAGCACTTCTTCTATGCAGTCATCCTGGACATCCATGATTGGGTAAAATCCGATCAATTCCTGTAGCACTGTTGTCTTAGTTCAGGATGCTACAACAAAATGCCATAGACTGGTGCTTTAAACAACAAAAAATTTCTCACAATTCTAGAGGCTGGACTTCCCAAGATACCCACCTTCAAAAACTGTCACATTGGAGATCAGGCTCATTCAACCTATCAGTTTTGAAGGGACACAAACATTCAGTCCATAACAATTGTAATACACTTAATTCTGTCCCTCCAGATTCATATGCAGCCTTGATCTCCAGCAACTCAGAATATGTCTGTGTTTGGAGATAAAAAATTAAAGTGAGATCTAATGGATGGCCCATTATTCAGTGTGACTGTTGTCCTTATAAGAAGAGATTGGGAAGAAATAACACTCAGAACAAAGGACCCCTATGTGGGTACACACAGAGAAGGCTGTCATGTGCAAGCAAAGGAGAGAGTCCTCAAAAGAAAGGTAGCCTGACCCTGGACTTTTACTCACCAGAATTGTGAGAAAATTAATTTCTGTGTTTGAGCCACCTGTCTGT
This sequence comes from Scalopus aquaticus, assembly GCA_004024925.1. NCBI lineage: Eukaryota > Metazoa > Chordata > Mammalia > Eulipotyphla > Talpidae > Scalopus > Scalopus aquaticus. The sequence continues at coordinate 148,595 of PVIJ01000385.1, read as the reverse complement.
TTTATACTGTTATGATGGTCCTGGCAAACTAAAGCAATCTTCCAAATTTTTTCTGTTCTCTACCACATCATTCTAGATTATGACTTTGATCTTCAGTCATCCTGTGGTCTAAGATGGTGGCTAGAAAAAAGAAGAAAGACAAAAAAGATTTTAAAAGGGCTCGATTTTTCTTTACGTAGCTTTTTCTAGCAGTCACACACAACACTTCCACATCACTGGCCAGATGTTGGTCTCATGGCTAACCCTTGATGCAAAACGGGGTGGGGAATCTGTCTACGTGGCCAACTGCTGCCCCACATAAAACCAAGAACCTGTTACTGAAGAAGAGTGAGAGACTAGAAACTGTACGGCAGCTAGCAAGCTCTGCCAAAGTGGGTTAGTGTCATATAACCCTAGGGAATTTAGAAATAAATATGAAAATAATTAAGTAAACTAAAGACATAGCATTAATTTGAGAATTATATAAAGGAGAAATCTATGTATACTTGATATTTTTATATTTTTAATGCATAAGAGAATTTGGCATATTGGAGTTTCCAGTGGATTATTTCTGTGATTCCCTTTTAAATTATAATATTAGTTTATTCAACATTTTTTAAATTCCAATGGTTTAAGAGAATTTTGCTAAGTTTATAAATAGCATCATGACATTTTAAAAGAGCTAAAATTTCACAGTATTTAAAGTTGAATTAATTGGATATCTTAAGATTTACTTAAGTACTTAGATTTTACTTGTGAAGTAGATAATTTAAAATCTTAAAAAATCAAGTATTTTAAATATCTAAGCTCAATTTTAAATGTTTAAGCAACTTTAATTACATTTAAAGATCTCCTTGAAAGTAGTTGCCAAAACATGCTATGTTTTTGATAGAATAATAATATTTCTATGTTGTATATAAAAAATTGAGAACAAATTAGGTTGGATCTATAATATGTCAAATATTAATTTGAAAATCTGAAAGTCTCACAAACAGTCTTTTCTACACATAGAAGCTACCCTCAAGGAAAACCAGAAGTTTTCCCCTAGAAAAACTCCCTATTAAGAGAAACACATTTATAAGAGACTTAAAATAATGAGTTCAAAGTATTTAGTATTTTCTTTAAGTGAGGGGAGCTCATTGGAATCTTTGGAGGAAAAGACTGTTATGATTACATTTGTGTTTCACATGATAATTCAGATGGCAGTGAAATGTCCTTGTCTTGAAATTTTTCTACGAGATGAATTTCTACTTAATTCTTCAACCTCATCTCCAGTTTCCCCTATTGCATGAAATGCCAGTGGATACACAAGCCCCCAACAGCATCACGAACTTCTCAGCACACCATTGTATTTTATTCATCCTGTGTTATGACCACATTGTTTTATTTAGATCATTTATGTCTGCCTCCTTTAGTATACCACGAGGCAATAATACCTTACTCATTTTTAGATTTTGTGTGCCTAACATGGAGCCAAATACATCATAGTCATACAGTGTATCTTTCAAATGGATAGAACACAACTGAAATGCCAAGCTTGGAACAGTCTAACCAAAGTATAGACATTGCATGATACCTTAGCCAAGAAAGAGGTGATCTCTCCTTCCTTCCCATTTTCAACATTTTGTTGCTAATAAATAAATAGCATGTAATAATTAGGAATTATTTGTGTCTAAGATACATCTAGCATGACAGAAAAAAAGAACTGGCTCTTCCAGCATTTCCTATCAACAGGTTTTCAACCGTGTATTCACTTGCAAATGATTACACATTCCCAAGAAAGAAATGTGTTTGGGTTGGAAAAAGTCCCAGCAGGCCCATTGGGTGGGCATTTGATTCCTTGATAAAAAGCCAAGTCTTGCTGTCTGGAAAGGAGGAAATTAGAAAAGGGGCAAAGGACCATTTGCCTCAGGGCCTAAAATAATACCAATTTCACAAGATCTATGAAAAGCTAGATAGCTGAATTAAACAGTGGAGAAAAATTGCTGTCTATGAGATTTTTAGCTATAAAATAACGTAGAAAATAACTTCAAAATGATTTCCTGGCCCACAACAATATTTTGACCAAGAATATACTGAAAGGCAATTTACCAAGATGTTTTAGAGGACTTTAACATAGCAAAAGATATAATCTTTTTAGATCCAGGAGAGATAAATAAATATTCTAACAACAAAAAAACTTTAATGTACCTATTAATCCTGAGATTATGTGTGTGTGAGTTTTTACCTTTAGAGTGTGTATATGTCCCTTCCCACCCCATCTCTCTCTTTTAATTATACTGTAAAAATCAAGCCAGCAGGAATCTCTTAACATTTAATCATTATCTACCCTGGCTGTTGTAATTTTTTTTTCTTTCCTTATTATGGAGAAATTTTTTTCTATTGCCTATACTTCTCTCCAGCACATTAATTATCTTTCCTGTGACAAGTCCCTAATCCATTTTTTTTCTGTGAAATCTGTAGCACTTAATGAAGATTATTCTCACTTTGTAAAGGCTTTAGAAGGGACTTTTCAGATCCTGTCTAAATGAGGGCCTCTTAAGTCATATGATGAGCCCAGATTGGAGCCCTGGTTTCTCAGATTTGATTAGCAGGTCCCGATGGCTTGCTACTACTTTGCTCAGCTCTGTGATTTTAGCAAGAGAAAAGGCAAAAAGAAAAACAAGAGTAGCTATCTGGATAATAGCAGGAACAAGTCAGAGAAGGGAACACTCACCTGCCATATGCACTATAACTGAATACAGTCATTAGCTACAGAAGCCCTGGTAATTTGAAATGGGGGCCTTTCTGCCTCTTATCCGAGGTAGACTCAGCATTGAGACCAGTATGTATAAATAAGAGCCTATTCATCTTCCACTGGGGCTTAAAATTAGTGATTCTAGTATGTGGTTTTTCCTTCCTGTGTCTTCATGACCTTTCTGCAAAACAATCAGTACTTCATGATTACAGTATGCTTAATTCTGCTCTCACTATTCCCCCCCCTCAAGAAGAAAAAAAAATATAGAATGTATTAGATCCCAGTTCTGAGAAAACCAGATCCAGGTCTAAACAGCAGATGCCATTGTGATTGTCGCTAAAGGAGCTTTGATGACTGCCTCTTATCTTCTCCCACAGTTGGAGGGAAAGCCACATTCTAGCCTTTTGCTGTTGGAAATATACACACCTTACCAGATGCCAATTAGATTTGGAATTTCCGATATTCAAATATTCCCCCATATTAGTGGCAAATGCATACCTAGTAGGTTTAAATCAGGGCTATACATCTGGCAATTCATGAACCACCTGTGGCTGGAATGGCAAAATCAAAGTCTGGAAAGAAGATACCATGATTTTGAAATAAATCTAAAGAATAGAAAATAAGAAGTGATAATTCTTTTCAGTAGCAGTGACTAAACTGGCTTCTTCTACCCTTTGGAACAAAATGAGGTAAGAATAATAACAACAATAGCAATTAATTTTTATGGAGTGTATGAACGACTACTTTTCACTAATTCTTTGAATTATAACAAACCTAGAAAGAAAATATTTTTCTATTACTGTTTCCATCTTAAATGTATGTGAGAAATCATTTATAAAACTGAGTTAACTTACCCAAAGTAGTAGGCTGGGAAACAGAAAACTTTGGTCTCTAAGGTAGGATTTTGTTAAATCACTACTTCTCTGTCCACTAGGGCCCGATGAGTCTGGGCCCAAGCCCTCCCAGAACCCCAGAGGGAGCTTTGCCCAAGTTCTACAGGAGCCCAGGCTCAGATCTCTGATGGAATTCCACAAGCCAACAGCATGGAAAGGAGTATAACTACATTGTGAAATCTTTGGGATGTGGACAAGGCATAACCTAGAATATAAATATAGGAATACTATCTCCCAAGTCCATTTTAACTTGATGCCCAAGGCAATCAGATCCTGAAACATAGCCTGAAAACTTTTACCTTCTATCTTTATCTTTCATGTGTGCTTTTCCTCTGCCTCAAATATTCTTTTTATCCTTTTCCTGGGCTACCTCAGCTTTGACTTCACTTGGAAATGTATTTTTACTTCAAGCTCTACTTAAAATTTATTTCTTCCAACAAGCTTCCCCTAGTCCTGGTGAGAAATTTCTGTTATGGGCTCCTCTGTTCTTCCCCCTCCACCCTGTCTTTGCTTATTATAATATTTTTCATATTCCTGTTTTATTGCACTTCTTCCTTACTGAATTTTAAATGCCATGAAAATTATAGAATCACATCTGCCTATTTCCTAATACACAATAGGCCTATATGCATAATTGTTGAATTACTAAGTGGATAAATGAACAAATCTCCGAACAACACCCATTATTAAATTCTGAAATACGTTTTACAGGTAAAAGATAGAAATATCCTTTTTCCGAAAACCCTAAAAAGCAAGGTCAATGGCTCTCTGAGATTAGCTAATTGTTCTTTCTCGGTTACTAATCCTATAATTCCTTTTTTAAAAGACAAAACTGCCAATACAATCTTTAGATTAATAATAGCAGAGTAGTCATTATGTCACCACTTCAGCTGATGAGTGCCTGAGATGGAGGTGATGAGTGCCTGAGAGGGAGGTGAGAAACAGGACTGGCCACCATCTAATCAAGCCCTGAACAGCGCCTGTCTCGAGGTGTGATGGCGACCACTCTGCAATTCAGTATTATTATCTCCATTAGATAAAAGAGATGTTTCTTAAGTAGAAGTCTTTAGTCTGTAATTTTTACTCTCACCACTGATTACCAACATCATCTCCTTTGCCCCAGGTTTTTAAAAAGTTGAAGATCTATTGATGTGAATTTCTGCATATCTATTTTATTATGTTCATCTGACAAAGATAACTAATTCATGATATGCCATTTCTAACAATTACTCTACCAATACTGCTGTATTTTTTCAGAAATTTTTTCCAGAAATTTGTCAACTTGAATTAGTCAATTCAGTGAATATTTTTTAATATAAAATGTTTGATATCTTTTTCTGGATTGTTAGGGATTATTGTGTACGGAAATGTATACTTTATTTTCTCAGACTACCCAAATATAGAACTTGAAAGTTTACTGTTAAGTTTATAAAGTACGATATTTAATAAAAACAAAAATGGGAGAGTCAGTTATTAACATAAAATATATTAAATGCCCTGATAAAAAGATTCCCATATTCCTTTAAGGAGCCTCCTAAATCCACTTAATTCTATGAAGTGAGAAAACTGAGGCACTGAGAAATCAAAGTCATAATATACTTTATTTAGTAACTTGACAATAATGTAAATGTTCATGACCATTTACTCACTTGGAAGAGAAAACATCAAGGACCTAAGAACATAAACTGAACTGTGAAGTACAGTTTTTTACATAGATCTGAGGAAAGGCATTGGACTGTGAGATCTTCAAAGACTAATTATTGTCTCACCCACATTTTTTTAAGGGTTTCCTTCCATGTCCCACAAAACCCTGGTGCAAGTCCCAGGCTGAAAAGCAAGCACAGATCTTCTTCACATGCCTCTTTGCTCCATGTGCCTTCTCCAAGTCTTCTTCATCTCTTTCTGCTTCTTTTTCTCTCTAGTCCTTTTCCCAGTTTTTTCTAGTTTCATCCCCGCCCTGCCCAGCTCCGCCCTTCCTTAGAGTGGGACAGAAGACCTGGAACATCCCTGTTCTGTGGATGTCACACTGTTATAGTAACATTCCACCCATTCTTGAATACCACTGTGTTCTAGACCCAACCATTAAGTCTGGCATAAGGTTATTGACAACTAAACATTTAGTGAATGAATAAATGAATTAATTTAGGAAATGAATTTGGAAGACAATATCTTTTATTTATTAATATTTGAAGTAGTAAAACTTAGAAGGTAGGATAACTCGAAAGCTAGCAAAATGTAGAGCATTGTACTTAAAGTCACATCACAGGAATGTACAGTGGGAGATTAATGTATTTTGATGATTACGTAATATCCTTCCTGGCATCATTTTCATAGACTAAGGTAATCCTCACAGGCCTAGCAGATGAGCCTACTAAACTCATCTTGAAGCTCACATCTGCATTTTCACTAAAGCCAGTCTATATTCCTAGCAAGGGGCACTCGGGGGGTATATGTATAACTCTATGGTCCTTGTCTCAGAATTGAGGAATCCTTGTGACTTCAGTGCCTTGGGCCTGGATACCTTGCTTTTGTCTCATCTGAACTTCTGTACCTCTATATGCTGACCCCCAAAGTCCTAGTCCTGCCTCTGCTTTTCTTCATATTTGGTTCTAAGTGATAGCGTCCCTCTTTGGTTTCTACAAATTCCTTTGATCATTGGACTTTGCATAAGTTCCTGTTTACTAGATTTCCCTTCTTTGTTGAATTCCTGATCAATTGACATGGTCGATCGAGAAATATGGACCAACCCACCAGGCTCCATTTCCCTGAAGTGAGTTTTCTCATCCTGGATCCTCTTTCTATGTTCTCTGTTTACAGATATATAATTTCTAGACACAAACCTTGTTCTGACCTTGTTCTGGTGCTTTTCATTATGGTCTATTTAATGACTGCTCAGGCCAGTTGAGATAAATGATAATTCTAGAAAATTCTATTTCACTATGAGATTCTAGAATTAGTAAGTAGAGCTAGATTAAATGACTCCCACTATATAACCTAGCATTAGAAATTTACTACACAGAGAGTAAAAATATTTGGTATCACTTTATCACACCTTTTAGTTTCCCCAGTAGAACAGCATATTGTGTCTGCCATTTGACTCTGAAAGACCCTCATTAAAAAAAAAAAAAATTCTGTAGTCTGGTAAAATAGTTCCTCACCCCAGAAAAGAAAATGTCTACATGATTTACTACACAGTATTTTATCAAACACTAATTACTTTAGTCTCAAGAGTATACAGCACTAGCTTTCAATTATAGCCTTAATGTAATTCCCAGAATATGTTCATTCAAGTTATATTTAAATATCTGACTGTTTGTGTTTATACCGTTAAACTATTATCCCAAGGTGTATCTTTTGAAAATCACAGAAAGGAAAACCTGAATGTTGAATGAGTTCTGTATTTCTCTGACTACACATGTGTGACAGGAAAAAAAAAAAAAAACAGCCACTATCCTAACCACCTGGAAGGGGGAATTGTTTATCCCTTACGTGTTAAAATAACAATAATTTCAGCCACATCAACATGGACATCTGAGAACTAGCAGGAAAATTATGCCTCATACTTTCATTTGATTTTATATTTCCTCTCATGCCAGTTGTCACTCATTCATTAATCAAACATGACGTCTTGCATATATTAGGACAATGCCAAACACTGCTTGTCATATTCAAATAGGACAATAGATCTTGAACCTTAAAATACAATACTTCATCTCATCATTAAAAAGAGAATTGCCAAGGGAAATTCTCTTCACTCATCATTTGGTGACAGAGTTGAAATCCCTTACCTCCAGCATCACATGCTAAGGAACTCCATGTATGTCACTGTGGCTAGGACTCAGATTCACCCAATAACCTCTCACAGGAAAGTTTTGAGACATACGGGCTTTAAAAAATAATCCATTGAAAAATTAGACATGAGAGAACCCAACTAAAAGTTCAGATCTGTTTGTCACCTTCTCAACATTTATTATCCCTAACTCCTTAGCAAGGCATTTTAGATTTGATTGAAGAACACTCAGTTAATTTTATATGATATGCTCACAAATGATTGAGAAATATGATAGCGGAATAAGCATCTTTCTTCCTTAAAACTCCTGAAATGAAAAATGCAGTCATTTGGGACATTATCCTCTTCTGATACAACCAATTAGGGGCAACGCAGCTGTAGGTCCGGGCATTCCAAGAGATTTCTCTCTGCATTCAAGGCGAGTTTCACACTGTATCTAACTTCTTTTGCTTTCTTTTTGGTCCAACTGCTGCACATCTGTTAAATTAACAGTTTTGTTCAGGTAAAAGATTTAACAGGGAGAAGCAGAAAGAAATTATTAAAATAGGGATTGAGATTATCTAGGAACATAAGTTCTGTTTTGCCATGACGACAAAGAATAAAGAGGATTATTTGAAGGTTAATTATTAAAGGCAACCCCATTCTCTTTTCCTTTAGTAAACATAGAAAATGGCAGTGAGATGGTGAGGTCTGCAATGCTCTGGTTCTGAGAAATGAGTGCAGACGTGGCCTCCTCCCTCTTGGAAGCAAACCTATATCATTTGGAAAACCTGTGTTCACTTTGCAGAAGCTGAGTGACAGCAATATTCCAGCTGGTCTCAGACACTCATGTAACCAGCTGCCACATCATCTCTTTCCCTTTCTCTTTTCCTTGTTCCTTACTTATTTTTCTCTTTCTTCCCTTGCTTATTTGCTCATTTCCTTCCTTCCTTTCTTTTCTTCCAAATGAGTGAGTTTCCATTTTTCCATTACCCTTCATTTCCATAGCTTGTGTTTAGAAACTGTGTTAGTGATGACAACCAAACTTTATTGGAGACATTCAAAAGTTAGACTTTGTTTTCCTCCCCTATCATTTTACCCTAATACAATTAAAATTCTAAATCCTTTTAGCAGGGTAGTTGTCAATGTTCTAGAAAGCTTATCCATTGCAGCCAGAGCCAGGAGACATGAGATAGAGAGGCAGCATGTAGCCCCAGAGAGAAAGGGGGCTAACTAGAATGAGGGAGTTTGTTCTGAACAACTGAGATCATTTAGCTTATTTCTGGGTGAGACCCCATCCTCAGTTTGAGGAAGGGAATGAAAAGTAAGATGGAAAATTAATCAGAAATGTGGATAAACTCTATAATTTCAAGACTATATGTTTGCATGTATTGAGGATAAAGAGTTTTTGTAAATAAAAGGAATTTTAAAGAAATAAAATTAAATTCTAGCTACAAAGGAAAACCTACCAAATCTCAGGAATTTGTAACTACAAGTGTTTCTCAGACTCTACAAAGACTCATGAGCTTTTAGTCTTTTAAAAAACCTCCTTATTAATAAATAGTAAGACATTATGAGTATTGAGTTTCTGTAGTATGGCTAAAGCTGGTCTGCCCGCGTGGAAACACCAATAGTGACATGATTTCAATTAGGTTCACAGTTTCATGAAATATCCTCTCTACTAAATGGCAAAAGAGCTAGAGTAGGTACCAATGTTACTAAAGACCCTTCGGTATATTTGGGGCATTTGATACTGATAAATTTCCAGTAATAAGAAAACATATCCTAAAGCCTCAGCAAGTCCTAACTTGAAAAAATAAAGAACGGATAAATGAGTGAAGGAAGAAAGAATGACTCAGTAGGAAATCAGATGTTGAGTGATCACTTTCTGGAGAATGTGGCTTCCATTTTCTAGGTGTTGCCCTGTGGAGAATGGTCACCTCAAGTTTATTTGTCTTCTGTCAGCAAAGAAACTTTGTGAGAATTGTTGACTAAACTTGAAAAAGATGTTGAAAGCCATACAAATGTAAATTTCAAAACACTATGTGGCCAGTAGCAAGATGGCCTCAACTGTTGCTCCTATACCTCCCAGCTGCTATTCTTCTCTCTTTTATATCTAGTTCTATGAAGAAGGAATAAAGCAGAAAATTTCCTTTTTTGTACAACTTTTCAGGTTAGTCATATAATCGCAGCCCAAAGCTATACATAGTCACGCACATAGAAGGTACAGCTTTCAAAAACTATTTGCTTCAATCCCATACAGAAGTAGTCTTTACCGATTAAGGATGTAGTTTTATAATTATGTTTAAATAGAATTCAAAAGAAAAAAATGACTAGCTTGATCCTTAAGTTTGTTATTCACCAGTTTGTTTTGTGAAGGAAAACAGAAAATTAATCTTTCCCAGAATTGAAAGCATTGAACATGTTAGATAGGAAAAGAAACTTCCCTCCAAAAACAATTTGCATATTTACCACAAAATATTTGGATATCTATTATTTTCTAACATAATAAAACTCTCAAGTCCATCAAGTTTTCAGACACTTAAGAGCTTGAGGGGATATTTCCATTCTACGCAAAGCCAAGGAAACTAGAGCTCAAGTCCCCAACTCACACAGGAATATTTTAAACCACTGGAGTAAGAGTCATGACTCTGAGGGAAAGGTGTGCAACTCCCTCCTAAAAAGGGAGAATTGTAAATTTAGAGGGAAGCTTGGAGAGCATCTAGCAAAATATGCTCATTCAACAGATAAGAAAGACAAGGTCCAGAGAATTCAGTTTCCATTTCCCCAGCCTCCAATCTATTTAGTGAACTGAAATAAACTTGACAAACAAGCTTTTAAATAGGAATCACTTCAGAAGTGTAATAGTTGACATAGCAAGCATCACATAGTATTTTTTAAGATTTCCTACAGGAGATGAGTTTCCAGCAAAAATGTCTCCTTTGCTAATAAGAGGCTTTCAAATACACGTCATGCTGATTTATCAGGGTCAAATAGGTCTCATAGTATTTTCAAAGTTTTAGAACCTAATCCCTAATTCAATCCCTATATTTAGAGTGGAAAAGCCAAGACCAAGACAAAGTAAGCAATATTTTCCAGAACATAAAGAGAATTTGTAGATACGGACACAAGATACACTCTTTCCACTATAGAAGCAGAGATGGTAACTTTTTTAAAAAAAAAATTTTTATTTTTTCTATTAATTAGGCAAGAGCTCTCTCTTTCTCACACCCCTTTTTTTCTTTATATATTTATATATTTATTATTATTTATATCTTTTACATTATTGTGTATACACCACGGATTCACCCATGAACCCCGGCCATACAATCCTGAACATGCCTGCTCTCATCTGATCTCTGAAGCTAAGCAGGGTCGGACCTGGTTAGTGCTTTTATGGGAGATGGTAACTTTCAAAGGGCATTGGGATGGCCTTATTAAGATAACGTTAGAAGAAAGACTTGAAAAGAAGAGGGAGCGCTCCATGTGGGTACAGGAGAGGATTTTCCAGGCAAAGGCATTTTCTAGGAATAGCACAAAGGTCAGTGTGGCTAGAGCCGTGGGAACCTCATAGAGAGTAGTTGGAGATAAAGTCAGAGAAATAACAGTACGTCAGATCATTTAGTGCTTTGGCAACCATTTTTAGGACTGTGCAACTGCTGGTTGAAATGGAGGGATACTTGAGGATTTTGTGCAGGGTGGTACTATATAACTTTATATTTAAAGGATCAGTCTGACTGCTATATTCAAAATAGAATACAGAGAGGCAACATTTAAAGCAGAACGAACACTCAGACTTTTCCAGTAAATATATGGAAGAAATGATAGAGGCTCATAGTCAGCTGAACACCCCCAAGAAGGTGTTACGTGCTTGGTGGAGGTTGGCCAGGGGCCTATGTCTTCTTTGGGCCTCGTTCAGGGAAACTAGCCATGATTGTAGATGTTACTGATCAGAATAGGGCTTTGGTTGATGGACTTTGCACACAGATAAGGCTACAGCCTATAGTGGCTTTCAAATGCATGTAGCTCACTGGCTTCATACTCAAGTTGCCTGCCAGAGGTATGTTGTACAATCCTGGCAGAAGACAGATATTAATACAAAATGGGCCACCACAATATGGGTCAAAAAGATTGAAGCCAGAGGAGAGAAAGCTAAGATGGCAGATTTCAATCTTTACAAAGTCATAAAAGGCAAAGGAAGCAAGGAACAGAATAATAAAGCTTAAAGTTAAGAAGCTGCAAAAGGCAGGTTTTTTGAGTCTTCCCCCAAAAAAACACCTGCTGCTAAGGATGCAGCTGCAGCAGTTGTTGCAAAGGTCTCAGCAAAAAAAGATGATTTCTGAAGGCTAGGAAGCTCCAACCCAAAAGGTTCCTGCCGAGAAACCTGCAAGCCAGAAGACAGAACCTCCAAAAACTTAGAAGGGTCAGAAAGCTCCAGTCCAGAAGCCACTTGCTCCAAGGCATCTGGCAAGAAAGTTTAAGAGAATACAAGGCTATTATAAAGGTAATAAAGTTCTTTGTGCCATGCAGAGAGTGACTGAGTGTTAGAACAAGGTGTTAGGAAATGGCCAGATTCTGTGTGCATTCTCAATTGAGTGTGAGGGCATAGAAACAGGGTAATTCCCAAACTTCTGGTCTCGGCGACTGGAATGATGACACTGTCATTACCCAAGGAGTAGAAAGTGGCAAGGAGAGCAGAGGTGGGCTAGGAGAGAAGCGGAATTCAGGTGGGACATGTGAAGTTTAAGATGTCTATTATGCATGACATGGGTATGTCAAGTGCACTGGTGGATGTACTAATCTGGAGTACACAGGAAAGTCTAGGTCAGAGATGAAAATTTTGGGAGTTGTCAGTATATATTTGGCAGAGATGGTATTTAAAATCCTTTTCTTAAGCTAAACAAATACAAACCAAAAAAGCATGTAATACACAAATGATACTTAACTAGACTTTAGTATCTGCTTAAGAATGAAACCAAGACAAGGCAATAAATGAATGAGCAATTTTTTTTAAATTTCAGGTTCACTTTGTGATTATGTTTCCTTGTGATCCAAAATATTGGGAGGCATTGCTTTTCTGAATGAAAAAATTTGGTGACCAAGATAGGATAGGGTTTCCTTCTTATGATTTAACTAGCTTCCTTGCACAATGTGTTAGATTGGTTTTTATTATTACAGTTATTGTATCAAAGACAACCTCATACTGAGTTCCTACATGAGATGATGTTTTAATGTGACATCTAATTACAATTTTCTTCATTTTTGTTCATTTGAGAAAATCAAGATGCTTAGAGTAGGATATTCAGAGAGAAGATTCTGGCTTGACACAGTTGATTTACTCTCAGTAACATCTTGCCTTTGCCCTAAGAGAACAATTCAGAAAATACACAAAAGATGTGTTTTGTGAATATGTAATACCCATTATCAAACAACTTAAGGATCAATTAATTATCATTAAATTTTTCTATTAAGTATTTTAGCTTGTATCGCTATGTTAAAATCACTAATGAAAGTCACATACCCTGAAGTTTCATTTCCCTTAAGAGGGTATCTATTAGATTGTTTAAATTAGCCCTCTATAAATATATTTAGATCTCTCACATCTAGAATATTTTAAATAAAACTTCCCACTTAGATTTAGGGACCCCTTCTTTAAAAAAAAAATGATGAGTCTAATTAGTACCTATTCCTGGAAGGAAAAATTTCCCTACTGATTTTATTTTAGACTGAGAAAATAATGAATAATTAGAACAAAGTTGAAGAGGATACTTAACATGCAAAGAATCTTTGGGAAAGAACTAAGGTTAGTTCCACTGCTAGACTTTCAAAAGTAAATTAAAACAGGATTGACTGACTTGTCTGCTTTCTCTGCAGATTCCTGCCTCCCCTGCAAAAAGGTACTTAGGATATATTTAAAAGAGATGGAAGATAGTAAAACAATGCTAAAAGCAATTCAAGTGAAGGCAGCTGCTGGATTTATTTTGTTTTGGCAGTGCAAAAAAGGTAACTAAAAACAGAAAGGCATATGGAAAGGAAAAAAACAAAATTAACAAAAGGCATAAGCCATCCAAATATCCAAAATACATGCTAAAAAACCAAAACACTTTATGCATAGGCCATCATTAGTGAATAAACAATCTGTACATGGCATGTGTTCCCCTTTCCTGCTCTTACTGTGACAGCCTCAACTGCCTTGCATTAGTCATTCAGCCAACAAAAGAATCACCTCTATCCCTGCACCGTGCTAGGCACTGATGATACAGCAGGGAATAGCTCAAGCTAATGGAGTTTTCATTCTAGTGTGAAATATACAAATTAAAGCAGGCAATTGTAGAATTAGTACTCAAATTCCCTTTCTCTCCACCAGTCTCTTATGACACCTCCTTTTACAAGTGACTCTCTTATTAGTGTCTACCATTTCCCCCTCTGCCCAGTAACTGCTACCTGAGATCTAAGGAAGTTGAGTTCTACTGCTCAGTGAGGGGAAGGTCAGCTCTTTATCTCCTCGGTTGTAATTGGCATAAACTGAGCTTATAGATAGCTTCATTCCTCTCATATATACCTGTCCCATTCTATGGACAAGTCACTGGAAGACCCAAAAGAAAAAAAACACACACACACACATCCTTTGCTCTTATGAAGCAGACCCTCCTGAGCAGGGACAGATATGAACATGAATAGTTAACACACAGCATCCTGTGAGAATGCATCCAAGGTCATGTATAAATGGTATTATGTGGAGGGACCAAGGTAAAGGATGGAAATAGTCCACCCAAATCAAGAAAAGCTACCCAACTCAAGAATCATCTTTTGGGTGGACCATATACAATGACAACATCCCAATGCAAAGAAAAAAGATAGCAAATCACAGACACAGAATAGGGTAAGGTAAAAGAATGACAAATAGTCTGGAATACTTCACTTAGTCCAGGTTTGTGTTTGTTCGCTTGTGTGCTTGTGGGGAAGTGTTTCTTGTATATTTCTTGCATATTGATACCGCCAACACTTTCCCAAGAGTATTTAAGTGACAAGGTACTGGTCTTCCAAAAGTATCGTGTACTGTACAAGTTATGAAAATGCTTAAGATCTTTCCTGGGACTTAATAGGAGTTCATAAAGGGTTTTGTTGTTTCATAAGTCAGTACAACTACAGCCACACTCTTTATTTAATTTCAAGTTATCAGTTTCACTTGACAGTTTCACCGGAGATCACTGTGTCACAGCAAAATTGAACCCACCATTACTCTTCTAAAAATATTTAGTCTTCACAAAATAATGACACAGATATCAACATGATCTGTAATACTTAACTGTATTTTAATTTTGGGTTTGAGATTTCTGTTGGGAAGAGATGGTATATCACTTTTATTAAAAAATCACAACATCTAACATGGCTGTTATCACTTTCTGCAGGAATATTACAGTTTATGAAAGTTCAGGATAGCACTATAAATTCTTAAAATTAAGGAGGAGAAAAGAAAGTGCAGAGGGGATAAAGGAATAGTTAAGAGGTGACGATGTTTCATTTCCTCTCCATGTCTGGAAGACATCTCCTGGAAAATACATGTGAAGTTCAAGAAATGAGATAAAAAAATTATTTTTTTAACCCTTATATAAAATAAATTTAAAAATTAGATTTGATAAAAACTATTTCTTAAGTCTTCAATTGAACAGTTTGGGTTCTTTCCCTTAGAGTCACATTTGAGTATATGAAACTTACTGGAACAACTGCTTAACAAAGTGTTACATATGAGAATTTCTGTGTGAACTTTGATCCTTCCTAAATACAAATTTTCTTTTGAAACTCAAATCCAAATATAATTTCTGTGTCATATAATTCTGATGTTTCCGTGCTTCCTCAGAGGCAAGCAGATATTACTAAAATGCATTCAACTCTCTTTTTTGAGTATTCTATTGAAAGAAGAGGCCTAAATTTCAATGAAATAAGTGCTATTTAGCACATATCATGCTATCAAAAAACTGTAACAATGCTATTTGATATTAGTCCAAACAAAAGAGTCACTTCCAAAAGTGACTCAGCAATTTATATGATGTAAGGACAACCGGAGCTACTGGACTTGCAATGCTATTTAATGAGATGGGTAAAAAAATTCATGTCAAGTCTACTGTGTTTGTACATTAGGTAGGAGACAGTGGAAATGAAATCATGCAAGCGTGGGGAATATTACAGTTTGTGGGTATTCACCTGTGTTCTTACTATTGTAAGACAAGACTCAAACACAGAGTGTAACAACAACGTGGTTTATTTAAAAGGGGAAAATTGAGAAAAAGGGAAGAGTTTCTAAGGCCACAAATGGCCATCTGTCCTACCGCAGACAGTGTCCACAGTGTCCACTAGTCCAAACCAAAAGTTGCTTGCAAAGCATGGTGTTGTCTTCCTGATGAGAACCTGGAGCTGGTGACACACTGATAAGCAGTGGACCAGGACCCAGCTCGTGGTGGCAGCTGGAGATAATCATAGGTGGTGTCACTGAGGCAACACTGCAGCAGCTAGGAGACATAGTTTTCAGTGCCGGAAGCAACAGCAACAGGAGACTGTACTAGAGGTGGCTTGGGCACAGACCAACAGCACTAGTCAGAAGGCAAAGTTGAAGGTCAGGCAGAAATGGACAGTTCTTAGAGGTTTCAGGCACCGGCCATCAGTAGGCAATGCCTGTAATGCTGGAGGCAGGAGCAGTGGTCAGGTGGTAATGCTAACAGTCAGAAGTAAAGGTCTTCCCGGGCTAGCATGTCTGAATCCATTTGCTACTCTACCTCTTAGGGCTTTTAGAGTGTGCAGCTTTCAACACTGACTGGCATTGTTTTCAGAATCTGATTAGTGCCAGCACAGGTTCAAACCTGACTGAAGGATGCTCAAAATTGGCAGGAAGGATGCTCAAAATTGGCATGGGTTTCAAAACCCAAACCCCACCACCATGTGAAATCTGACCTGTGCCATGGTCCACAGTCTCATGAAATGGGGCCAAGCATTCTCTGTAGTGCCCCTCTTTTCTTTATTTTATATCCTTTACATTATTATGTATCCCCCATAAGTTTCCCACCACCAATTCACCCATGAACCATCACCATAGTCCCTTGTGTTCTTTTCTCCCCTATTTTGGTCGTTCTTCCTCCCTCCGCCCCTGCAGAATGTCTCTTATTTGTGGCTGCCTGCTAGTTTTTGTTTTTGATTTGGGTGCTATTTTCTTCTGATTTCTCATTTGGCTCTCTTATATTCCTCCTATAAGTAATACCATACGATATTTTTCTTTTTCCTTCTGGTTTATTTCGCTAAGCATGATCTCTTCTAGCTCCACCCATGTTGCTGTGAATTGCGTTAGTTTATCATTTTTGATTGCTGAGTAGTATTCCATTGTGTATATGTACCACATCTTCTTGATCCAGTCATCAGTTTGAGGGCATTTGGGTTGTTTCCATATTTTAGTTACTGTAAATAGTGCTGCAATAAGCATAGGTGTGCATGTGCCCCTTTGGATTACTGTTTTTGTGTCATTGGGGTATATTCCTAGGAGTGGAATTGCTGGGTCATATGGAGGCACTCTTGGTGAGAATGCAGACTGGTCCAACCTCTATGGAAAGCTGTATGGCGGTTTCTGAAGTTCTCCTCTTACAGGATGTCATGTAAAGAGCTGTGATTTGGAAGATGGAGCATGTGAATAAGTCATTGAATGTCTCAGAACATTGTCCTCCTCATTGACAAAATGAGAGGTAAACAGTTAACAACAAAGATGAGCAGAGCACCATGGAAAATTGTCTGAGAAAATTACAAGAAACAAAATTTTAAAAAGTCACTGAAAAAACGGAAAGTTACTTGCCTCACCTTTTCTGTCCTTTGATCCCAACCATTGGAGGGGAGTAGGTGAAACGGAAGGGAATTATTGGAGAAAGTCTATGAGAGAGTTCTGAAATATCTTAGAAAAGAAATGGAGTTGTTTAGCTTGATCCACATTTGGTTCCCAAAGGATCTCTGTTAGTCACCCTTTAATACGTCTCATTGAGAGTAGCTGAGTCAGAAGGGAACCCATCTCTCTCAGACACAGTTTCTAAATTGTCTCCATAGTGAGTCCTTCCACCTCCATAATTTCTGAACACTTTTATCTTATCCTGACATGTTACTGCAGGATATTTTAAGGTATAAATGTTTCTTCTCTGATAGATTTGCAAGTCCCATTTTGAGGAACAAAGCACATTACACACTCCTTTGCACTTTGGATCCTTCTGAATCCCAAGTCCATACAGTAAAGATTTTCACACAACAATCTTAAATAAATATGCAATTATGAATTAATAAATCCCCGTAGTAGGAAGATTCTTTATTAGTTCCCAATGTTCCCCACCTCCTGATAGCCAGGCCTGTGTGTTATTCCCTCCCCTTGATTGTGAGATCAATTCTAATGATTAATCAAGTCTAATGATTAAAATACAGAAACAGTGATGGGCTAGCACCCCTAAGACTAGGTGGCAAAAGGAATGTGCTTTCCATCCTGCCTGCTCACTCTTGCTCATATCTCATTCTTTCTCTGAGTCCTTGACCTAGAGGAAGCAATTGACTATTGCGACATGGCCATATACAGGAGCTCACAGCTGACAGCCACCTGGCAAAAACCATGTCCATGAATTTGGAAGTGGTTCTCCCCAAGAGAAGCCTTGGAATGACTTAGAGTCCCAGCCAACATTTCGGTTGAAGCATCATGAGGAATGTTGATTCAGAGGGTCCAGTTAAGCAACACTAGATTTGTGATTCACAAATCCTATGAGATTGTAAAGTTTTGTTGACTCTGTCTTTAAATTTGGAGGCAAGTTGTTACATAGCAATAGATAACAAGTGCAATTACCAAATCAATGAGTAGCTCCAAAGAAAACATTCAGAAAGATAACATTCAGGGATACACAAGTTTATTGTATTTGATATGCTTTGAAGGCATATCAGGAAAAAGTCCCATTCTTACTATTCCTCACCACACCTACACACACACACACACACACACACACACACACACACACACACACCCCTTCACCTAAAATGAACCACATAATTTTTGTTGGTTTGTAACCATGTGCATGCAAAAAGATAGATCTACCTTGAAAAGAGTGAAATAGAGAACAGGGAAGTTCATGTGTAAACTTCACCAGTGAAATAAAGATACAGTTTACTCATCACCGTAACTCAAATACAGAAACAATGGCTGCTGCTTCCTCTCGCCTCATTAGAATCCAGGAGAGGGGGGAGGATTGCTGCTGGAGCTCACCTGGTGCTGGTGGAGGAGACAGATAGGAGAATGTGAAAAACATCCCACTACAATTTAACACTTCAGTCTCAACATGTAGAAACAGGAAGCTTTACACTAATTCCTCTACTTTGAGTCAAGCTTGTATCTAAAGAGAGGAAAATATTAGTATTGGGAGCAGTCAGCCCATGGAGGAAAAAAATTACATATTTGGGAAACACCATGAAGACTCAAAATCTTTAAATTTATTTAAAAAAAAAAAAAAAAGAGCATCTGGGCTTCTCATTAAGGTCATCATACTCAGAAGGCTAGCCATTCTCTGCTGAGTTCTCTGCTATATGCCAAAGGGTTTGCTTTGGTTTTTTAAAGCTTTCTCCGTTCACTGCCTTATACTGCAGCCAACTGGGGCCTTTCTGGTGCAGATGAGCAGTACTGTAGGTCCAGTAATTCCTGGTTTCACCACTTGAGGAAAAAAGCAATACCTTAAAATACTGCAACTATGACCTCCTACTTCTTCCTAAATGAGCAGGAAATCCCTCTTTCAACAAGGATCCACTAGCCTTAGTATGTCAAAATAAATGCCAGAAGTAAAGGTTGGTTTCCTTTGATATTGGCTCCTGGTAATCCAACCTATGTGCTGAATGTTCTAGAAGCTAGTGCAGTTAAAGATGATCGCATCAGGACTGGGCCCAGAGATCCACAGGTCACAGCTCCAGAAGTCATTCTTTCTTGATTATCTACTTGAAAATAAGTAGTAAGGCCAATCCAGAGGAAGTGCCCAAAGGTCCCAGTACTGCAGAAATATCTCTCTTGACCTTAACCATCATGTTTTTTAATCTTTTCTTTCTAATTGAGGTAACCTTAGTTTATAACACTATGGATTTCAGGTGTACAATTTCTCACTTTAGTAAATGTATATATCACAACATGCCCACCACCTAATGTCCAGTTACCACTTATCAACTACCAGTCTTTCCCTTCTAACCATTTCCTTCCTTCCACTTCCCTCCAGTAACTGCCAATCTGTTAGTGTCTGAGGGTTTGTTTTGGGTTTTGTTTTGTTCGTTTTTTTTTTATATTCCAAAAATGAGTGGAATCATATGTATTTGTCTTCCTCCTTCTGACTTACTTCACTAAGTATAGATCTCTCGTGGTTCATCCACATTGTCGCAAGTGGCAAGATTTCCTTTTATTGGCTGAGTAGTACTCCATTACGTATATATTCCATATATTCTTTATCCACTCATCTGTCTGTAGGCATATGAGTTGTTTCCATATCTTAGCTATTGTCTCACCACTATATTGAGATTCTTTTTTCCTCACACCCCTTATCTAATATTGCCCTGTTGGTGCCCCTTTCAGAGTTTATTCTAAATCCAGCCACTTTTCACCATCTCATCTTCTTCATAGCTACTACCTTAGTTCATGTAGTGGTACTCTTTTCTTACCTGCATTAATGTAAGCTTCCCACCACTGCCACTTTCAGTTTCAGCACCAGTGACTGTTTAGAAACATAAATCTACAAACCTACTAGTGATTTGCCACCTGTATGATTCTTCAGGTTGGCCTGGATACTTGGCATACAGCTTCTCAAACTCAGTCATATAGCTCCCTTTCTTGGATCTAAGTCTGCTACTTAGTGAGTGAGGCAAGGAGGTGTTCTGGTATCAGCTACCACGAGAAGACACAAACAGGGCTTCAAACCTGATACTCAGTAGAGAAGATATTTAACCTGTACCCTTCTCACTGCCCCAAACTTTATCCATTCCAATTTCATAAAAAACTTAGTCCTCACAGCAAAGTAGTTGGAGCCCTGATCACATTCTTCTGTAAGCCTGATCACATGCCTGATTTTTATATC
The DNA here is from genome assembly GCA_004024925.1 of Scalopus aquaticus. Taxonomy (NCBI): domain Eukaryota; kingdom Metazoa; phylum Chordata; class Mammalia; order Eulipotyphla; family Talpidae; genus Scalopus; species Scalopus aquaticus. The sequence goes on along the minus strand of PVIJ01000385.1, from coordinate 128,108 downwards.
AATTTGTGGAACCAAGTAAGCATAACTCAGCTGAGCAGTTTCCTAACTCAATATGTTGATGGGGATGTTAAAATAGAGCTGATAACACCTACACAGCCTGGAGCTCAAGACTTGAATGAACCAACATGTTCTATTACTCTTAAAAAACATAGGATAGTTTTCCAAAATGTGACATTAAGAAATGTTCTCGATTGAGCATCCACTTTTTAACAGGCCCTTTGCTAAACACAGGGTGATATAAGGATAAATCAATTATGATCTCTTCCCTCCAGGAGTTGGCCTTCTAGGAGACAGAAAGATATGTGATATGAAGTTATAAACTCAGGTATATGCTAGATAAAAATCATTCCACTGAGCAAGGTTGGGAAAAACCTTACAGGGGAGGTGATGGTTGAGTCTAAGAGTGCAGAGGAAGCTGTCAGGTCATTTTAAGAAGGGAACAGCATAAGTGATGGCCAAAAAGGGCCTGACTGGTAAAGAAATTTCTCTCTACAGTCTCATGACACAGATCCCTCAGCCATTTCAGCTCTAGCCACAATGTACTACTATCTGTTCTCTGAATATGTGGAACATCACCTCTCCAGATCATGTGCTTTCTGCCTGAAGCAGTTTCTCCTTGTCCTCAACTCCCAGCCTTGTATCTGAATAGCATCATCTCAACCTTCCAATCTTGACTTAAAAATAATAACTTCTTTGACCTCCCCAAGACTCAAGTCCCCCAATTGTATTCCATAACTTCTCTACTGTAGAATTTCTCAGACCCCTGGGGAACCTCCTGAAGACTTTCTATTTCTATTCCCTAGAGATTGCCTGTTCTGGGGAGATAAGACCATCTCTCTCTGGATCATCTGTACCCCCAGACTCTAGCAGAGTGTCTGCCACATAGCAAGCAATGCATGCAGAATGAATCAGGTGTACAAAATTTCTATGCATAGAATTTGGCATATGAGTTGGAGAAATGGCAAGTGCTATGGCTGTATTTATAGATAAGAATTAAAACCTAAAAAGCTGTGTATGCTCTGCTGTGTATAGACATTATCCTCTGTCCAAGGGAAGGTACAAAGGGTAATAAACAAGAGGAGGGCAAAAGGCAGCAATAAGAAGACCTAAACAATGACAGGGGATTGGAGACAAGAAGAACGATTGCAAGAGATACTGTATTTTAGAAGTTGTATCTCCAGGACCTGATGATTTATTACATGTTTAGATAAGGGAGTAGGAGAGTAAGGATGACTCACGAAATTGGTAAAATAGAAGATCTGTGGGGACCATCTTTATTTTTCTCTTACATGAGAGAGATGAGTAATGTAAACAATAGGATGGCCCTGGGTATTCAAGATTAAAACTGTGTTTATTGTTCATTAGTGTGCATTTTGATATTGGCAGTTCAATAAGCTACAGACATATTTACACCCCCACAGGTGAAGAAAACAAAATTTCAAAGGACTGCTTCATAATTAAAATAGGAGCGAAATAGGTAGGAGTTTTTTTTTAAATAACACAAAATAAATCATCTTTAAATTCCTTAAGAAATAGATAGTAAGTGGAGATTGAATCACTATATCTTGATTTAGGAAAATGACAAATTATCAGTCTATTTTTTCTTATTACTCGTTGCCTTTGAGATTACCCAGAACTTTACCAAAGATGAAAAACACGAATTATCAATGTCTTTCAGGAGATGTTTATCCAAGTGGAAACACTGAGGAAACAGCATCATATTAGAGATAAGGAAAAGATATGCTTGGTAAGTGAGAGAAAACTTCAATGTCAAGAGAGGAAATGATTTTCAGAAGACATTTTGAAGAGATGAGAGAGGACAATCAATAATGAAGTGATTTCATGGGGGTGGGGATAGAGAAAATCATAGCGCTGCATACAAAGATAAAATAACTCTTAAGGAAGACAAGAAAAATAGGAAAGAGAAATGGAAGCAAGTGTAGTTAAAGAAAAAACTCATAAAGTAGAACCACCCCTCCCTCCCCATCTCACCCTGAGCTGGAAAGGACAAAGAACTTACAACTGGGTTAGAATACCATCAGAATTCCTTAATTAGGTAAGCTAAGCCTCAGTTTCCTCAAATATGTGAAGGGAATACAATTAAGGTTTATATTAGTCAGCTCAGGCTGCCATAACATAATGTCATAGCCTAGGTGGTTAAGCCACAGAAATTTATTTTTCACAGCTGCAGAGACTAGAAGTCCATGACCGAGGGCCCGCAGGCTCGGTTTCCGGTGTGAGCTCTCTTGCTGGCATACGGACGGCCACCTTCTCGCAGTCCTCACTTGGCACAAGATCGAGCTCTGAGAATTCTTATTTTTTTTTTAAAGATTTATTTATTTATTTTTTATTTATACATACAAGCTGGGGTACAGGCCAGAGGCATGGGGCAGTGAGAGGGCTCACCAGAGACAGAGCGGGTAGCAGAACAGGCAGATCAGAAATACACTGCTGAGGGGAGCAGCGGGCAAGGCAGGAGAGGTCTGCAGCGCCATGTGGGATTCTCCCCGGCCGGGCGTCGAACTCACGTCGCCGCTGCCAACAGCTCCACAGCGCAGCGCTTAACCGCTGCGCCACCGGGGAGGCCCAGAATTCTTCTTATTAAAGGCACTAGTCGCATCAGACCTGGCCCCACCCTGTGACCTCATGTAAATTTAATCACTTCTGGAAAGGGCCTATCTCAAGCACAGTCACCTTGCAGTTCATTATAGAAACTTTAGGAGGACACAATTTAGTCCCTTAAGAAACGTGATGATTTATGAAACGCACACTGCTCCTGGCACACGGTGAGTGCTCAGTAACTGTTCATTACGGCATCATCGTTGTTATAGGCATCATTGCTCAAGTCACCTAGGCTTAAAAAACACTAACAGAGCAGTCCATATGGAAAAGCACCTGTTTCCTACTGACCCCTGAAAAATGCCCAGCTGCCTAGCATACTGGGATGTCCCCAGGCCTATTTTATAAATATCATCCAGTGCAAAGTAGGTGTAAAACTAGAGCTAGGGTGAGACAGTGGAGGAAGAGGAGAGGATGGGAGGGAGAAGACAGAAGGGAAAGGATGAAGAAGGAACGACACACCCTGTGCACTCTGTCTTTTACCAAGTGTGCAGCTAAGTTGTCTGATGAAAGAAGGAGCATTAGAACTACCACCTTCAGGGATGTTCACTGTAAATTTCCATTGAGGAGACAAAAGTGCGATTATTTAAGATACCTCAACATTCCTCTATGCTAGTCCTTTCAGAGAGACCATGCTAGGCAAATCAAATTAACATCTCTGGTGGTCACAGACTTAATGGGAAGGTTGTGCTGGCCTGTGAAAACCTGAGTTTGGAGAACATGCTGCTACTTTTACTGAAAGGCTAATGTATATAAGAGAATAAGAAGAGATATAGATGTAGAGGGTCCATGGAAGTATGTGAAATGCTACAAAAACAGTTATGGACTATCCATCCCATAAGCTAGATGTTTAAACAAAAATACAGCTAGAAAGCCAATGCATGGAAATCCAAGAAAATATAGCCTCTCTGAGTCACTTAAATGATCACAAACCTACCCTTATATATTTTAAAACAAACATGTTCTAGACGGAAACAATGTCCCCCTTGGTACTACTACAAATAGAATGGGTGTCATCTGTCTAATGCCTGGAATGGCAGGCTCTCTACAAATACTGTCTCATTCATTTATTCCTTATAAGCCCTGATGGGGTTGCTTTTGTTTTCACCAATTTACCAATAAGTAAAACAAAGAGCTTGCCTGGGATTATACAACTAATAAATGAAGGTTAAAATTTAAACTATAACTGACTCGCAAAAACATTATCTCCCCTTTCTGCCAGACTCATCGTCCTCTGGAGGGCCTTGGGACATGTGAGCATGACGAGGAAAAATAGGCTGGCTGTAAAAAAAGATGTTGACATTGATTCTTAAGTCAATGTATTTTTTTAACCTCCTTCCAGAGGTCTAATTTATTTTTATTTTTTTCATTGGTTTACAGCGCTGTATACGACTTAGGGGAATAAGTTTATACCTCCTCAGGTGTGTGTCACCACGACATACCCACCAATTTATTTTTCAATGTCATTCTTACAAATATTTACCTACTCAAATTTTATAAATCACCTGCAAAATGCCTCAATACTGAAAAATTGCTCTATCATTCTAGTTACTTGATTGTGTAATGGACCTTTTAGTTTAGATTCTGGAGCAGAAAATCTGAGTGGCAGTTCAGTGCTGTTACTTTTAAGTATGTGATTTCTGCCAAATTGCTTATCTCCTCTTAGCATCTACTCCCAAGGGAGTGGTACCACCTCTGTCACAGGGAAATTTTAAGAATTATATAAAATGAAGTCTGCAAAAGGATAGTCAACTTCCATATTAGCATTCAGTGTTTATATTTTAGAAAGTTAATGAAAACATTACCAAAATCTCTGTTTCTGAATAAACAAGAGAGACTTTAAGAATTTTTACAAAGAACCCTAATGCCTGTGAATTAGGACTCATTACTGTGTAACTCTAGACATAATCAAAGTTGTTTTCAAGCTTCATTGTTCCAATCTAGATTATCTCTTTTCTCTCCCAGTTATTTTGATGGGTTTTCGCGAACTATGTAGACTTCAATAACTCACTCTCTAATAATATACTCTGGATAATTGTTAGCTTCATGAAATGCAATTGCCTATACTTTAAGTTATAATTAAAAGCATTACTTAAACCCTCAAGTGGCCTTTAGAAATCTGAAAATGGAAGTTGAATTCATAAATGCTAGGGAAGAATAGGAAATCCCAGAACCCTAAATCAGCAGACTCAAATTCATGTGAGCTCAACTGAAAGAGAGGCCTCCTCTTGTCTGGGCTGTAAACACCAGACTTAGACAACATTATCACCAGTGCTACAATTACTCATTGAGAAAACTGGGATCACTGAGATTGGGTCTTTAAAGTTCACTACTTTTACTGATGGGAAAAAAAAAAAACAAAAAACTATGTGATTCAGCTAAACAGGAAATGCAGTTTTAAGACTAGACCTGTTGAGGAAGGGACACTTCTAATTATGAAGAAACTCTAAATATGCCTGTGGCTCCTGATTGAATGAGAAAGAAGAGTATTGCAATTAGGCATCTAAGATTTGGTCCATCTGGGACCATTGGCTCCTTTTTTCAAGATATTATTGGCTATTGTCAGTGAATGAACTTCATTTGCTATGTAGGACGACCCACAAGTTATTGCCATGTTAGAAAAGTTGAGCATTTGAATTTTTTTGGTTCAAGAAACCAATGATTTATTTACATTTCAATTTGGAATGGCTAATGCAATAGCCATTCCAAATTAAGATCAACTCGCTCCAAATTCCTGAACTTTTCCATCCCTGCTTAACCCTTCTTTTCTACCACTGATTATATGTCACATATAGCCTACATCCAACCGACCCTTCTTACCTACACAAATCATTAGAATGTAAAAAAATGTCCAAATACAGAACTCCCTCCTCTCTTATGAAAAATAGTGCCGATTCTTCTTTTAAGTTAGTTCTATGTTTTTATATATTTTTTATTTTACATTTCTGTATTCTTTTGACACAAGTGCTGTATTTAGGGCCATATACACTACTAAGATGAATAAACTGAAACCTATTTTTAAAAGGGTTTTTTAATTACTTTTTTTAAATTAGAATCAGATTAATAGGCCAGAAAGCAACCTTGGAACACTGAGTCCAACTTCCCATTTTACAGATGAAGAAAAGTGGGTCTTTCTAATTCTGAAACAGCGGGAGATATAAAGAACATAAACCTGTTTCAGTTAAACCATGTAAATATGTCAGATAAAATAGAACAAAATTAAAAATTGTTCAGGATATATACTGTCTCAAAAGAAATAAGGAGAAGCCCCCAGGGCCTAGAGGAGAAAGGAAATCCATTTGAGCAGGGACAGTAAGCTCCAAGTAGCACTGTCAGAGTTCACGGAGCCTCTGGACTGGTCAGATCTCTGGCTGCCTTAGTTCCTTCTCTCTTATCCCCTGTGAGCTCAGGCGATTAATATCTGTAGTGGCCATCTGGATACATTGCTGAGATCTCCAAGACAACTGTGCTGGCAACTCAGTTGACTGACAGCCCCAGCTGTACCTCCTTGGAATTTGTACTTTCCCCTCTGCCCCAAGCATAGCATGGGATGGTATAGCCGGCACATACCTGACGCTGGACTCATCCAGTCAGAAACCGGTGGTTGGGAGTTCCCATCACCCTGGCAGTTATTTTCTAAGAACTATGGTGTGGTCTAAGACTCTTACAGCTCAATCCTTTCTTTGTTCTTTCTTTTCACAGGTGTCAAAACTGCATTGACATCTAAAGTTTCCCCCTGCCCCATCTTTACTCCTTTCCCTTTGTCCTTCACAAGCATTTCCTAATCTAAATCTCTCCCACTTCAAACCTCATCTTGGTAACTGTTTCTCTGGGGACCTGAACTAACACAAAATCTGAGTCCATCACAAATGTGGTATGATACGTCACTTGGAAACTTGGGGGGCTCTGTGCTAGAGAAACTTTCAGACATGTGCACAAGGGGACAATATGCAGTGATGTTCATTACATCTGGATTTGAAATAGTAGGAAATTGCAAACAATCTAAATGTTCAAATATAGGAGAAAGAAAACTCTGAAGTATATTTAATGGTACAGCAGATAAAAAGAATAAATCTAGTTATAGATAACAACAGGAATGAAATTTACCAGTGTAATGTTATATGAACAAAAGAAGTTGCAGCAATACCCAGTTCCTGAATGTTCTCTGGCCACCGCATTTTGCTGTATCACTATCATGTATCTAGCCAGTGGGAATGTCTGTGGCCTATATGTCTTTTTTTGTCCTTCACAATGCTTAGTATCATCCTGGGTGCAAAAAAAAAAAAAAAAAAAATCACATAAAACTTGTTAGATCAAATGGGACAATTAGCATTAAATCTCTGATGCAACATTGCTTCATCACTGGAACTGTAAGAAAAGAAATCTCATGCTATAGTTGTGACTACTTAAGTGTTCAGAAATATATGGGTCATGCACTCATGAAGCACAAAAAATGCAGGGGAGGCAGTTCTTTTTCTAAAGAGTCAGATATTAAACTAAGCAATTTGAAGGCAGTTAAAGTATATCCATAAGATAGAGGTGATTTGGAGCTCCTACAATCTTCCTCTGAAGAGTCACATTTCCAGGAGCCCCTGCTGCACTCAGGAATGCCTTCATTCAGAATCATGGAGTTTCAGATGGCTGTTCTCTCTACATTCCAATGGAAAGGTAAGTGCCCTTCTTCTCTTAGACAGAAAGTGGGGGATTTGGGAAGAGGGAAAGAGTCAAGGGAATATAAAGGATGATGGTGAGGGAAAATATATTTAGAAAAATTTTAAGTGAAAAAAATAAAGTGAGGGATTTACTGACCTGGGTTCTGTGGTCCCAATGAGGATATGTAGTACCCATTCTCAAGAGCTCTCCAATCAGCAATCGACACAAAACTAACAGTAGCCCAAATAAAATATACTTAGATGTTTTAAACCTAAGAACTAAATAGGCTGATACCCACAAAGAGAAAAGAACAGTTTGGATGTGCATTTATTAGGCCCTTTTTATGTATTTCCATTGTGAAAATCAATTATTTTTCAAACTTTAGTCAAATAATGCCTTATACTCATTTTGAATACGTGAACATATGAGTTGAATATGTGCTTGAGGGTGAGCTTTGTCTTTTTTGTCAGGATATTTTTTAAAGCTGGCAAAGTGCTTGGCACATTATTAATGTTTGTTGATTGAATGAAAGGATGGATAAATGAATATAAGTGAAATTAAGGCATATTTCTTACTGACAGACACTAATGACTAAAAATAGGCTTCCAACAAATGAGCAGAGTTGACAATTAAAGTGTAAATAGGAATCTAATGAATGTTCTAATTGATCGTCCCTGCTTTAAAATGTAGCCAGTATTTTTTAACCTTGAGATACAATGCTCAGCAAATTAGTAGACTGTCCTTGTACAAAAATCACTTTAATCAATCTAATAGTTTGTCTGCTCTACTATAGACTTTAAGACCTCTGCCAAATTAGTGTTTTGTTTTGTCGGTCTTAGCAAGAGTTACCTCTTAATAATAGATTCGTGTAGAGAAGTTTAGTTTAGCACTTTGAACTTCAGTGAAAATAGAAAGCATATGTTAAATTAAAAAAAATAACCTCTCTAAAGTTAATAAAGCTGGAAAAGAAGACTCTCATTCTTTCTTTATGACTCTACCATCAAGAAAACAGTACAACTTTGTCTAAATCAGGTTTTAACAAGATGTTTTTTAAATACCTATTCTTTCTCTTTAGATCTCAAGACAATGGGTGCTAAACATTCAATCCATTGAAAAGTTTGATACCATATAAACAAGGTTTGCTAAGAGGTACTTAGACAAAGATTAATTTTTTAACCTAATTAGTCAACTTCCACCCTATAAAGGAGGATGGAGGCTGAAAGAGGAATTGGAATTTTAAAACAGTATTTTGTGAAAGCTGTTGGTGAGTGTTGAGTCCCAGATACCCCTTCCCTCCCCATGGCAGGAAGAGTCAGGGATCCTTTCCTTCATCTTGAGCCCAATGGAAACACTTGGAGAGCTCAGGTATATCTGGGTGCCTACAGGACAATGCACTAACTAGATGACTACAAAACTCCTCCAATGGAAAACAAGGAAAGATTGCTGCAAAGAAAGATTGCCACCATTTCTCTGTGCAAATTATGTGTGAATTCACAGTGAATGCAAGAAAAAAAAAAAGTAGGCTTTAGGATCTTCTAAATATTGCCCAAAGTGACTGCCTCACAGCACACAGAATACCTTAACAAAGGAATGTTCTACTTTATATCCAGGGACTCAGGGAGAACATCATCTTAGCAAGCAATTGCAATGATGAATATCCCTATATATCAAAGGAACTGCAGGTTAGATACCCCAGTGACTTAGAGTTAGAAAGTGGACAATTTTCAAATAATACACTAATGTTTGCCAAGAGAAAGTGTCAGTTTTTTAAAACTGCCGAAAGCAGAGAGCACAGACATCAGCTAATTTCAGTACTAATCAAATAGTAACTTTCCTTTCTTCTGACCTCTCCTTATCCCTCAACCCCCTCCTTGGGCAAAGGTCTCAGAAAGTGGGAGAGGAAAGGACATAAAAGCAGGAAATGGGAAATCTGAGACAAAGCTCATTGGGTCCACTGTCATCTCTTGCAGACCTAGGAGAAAAGCTTCAATTTCAAACAAGATTAAGGTTAATACAAAGACGTGAACATTTTAATGACCAAAATAAAGCCTCGTGGGTGACTAGAAGAACACAAAGGGTTTCTCATTATTCAAGAGTGACCAAAAGAATCACTGTACTCTCCCCAAGATTCATACGGGGACGGAAAAGAATTTGTCCCACTGAACAGCTTGGAAGGGAAAGTGAGGAGAAGATATTAAATCTGTCTTGTGATTCTAGGACATGAGTCATGCTCATTCACTAGAGCAAATTTATTTTGCCACATCAAAACTTCAATACTTTCTGTTTTCTGGTCTTCCTAATAGGTATACCAAGAACGAATGAGGAAAGGGATGCACTAAATGTAGTTCAGTGAGAAGAGCTAGGCACCCGTCATGAAAGTTCCCTCCCCGTCTCTTCTGCCCAGTCCTGGTGAAGTAGCCCAGTCCCCTCACCAACTTAGACTCAGGCAAGCAAATAGTGTGAACTCATCTTGCTACCTGAAATTCATCCCAACTGAGAATGATTTTGTTGTCTTGCTCCCCGCCCTATAATCTCCCCTAACACCCGATACTATTTTCTGATGTGTAGTGAAAGTCTGCTTTTCTGGGGCGAATTGGACCCTCTGTCCCACCTACCTGTCATGAGCTAGGTCACTCTCCCTATCAATTAATCTCCTAGACTCTCAAATGCACACTGCTTGACAAGTTCTCTCCACCATCTGTTCTCCCTCAGCCTCGCCCCGCTGACCAGATCCAACCTCTTTATAGCAACACTTGCCCACACTAGGCCTATGCATACCACAACAGGCAGGGAAGAGCCTGCCTCCCCACAGCCTTTCCCAGCTCTGACATCAGCCTCTACCCATCACCCTTTGCTAGTGAGGTCCCAATATGCTTTGTGGCTGAACCCAAAGAATGAACGAAAAAAGAACTTGCAGTGACTCATTTGCAACTATTTATTGTCATTAAATGTGGCACAACCCTTAAGGAAGAAAGGTGGGAAGTAAAAATTGAGGCCTTAAAAAGTAACTTTCTGCTATCATGTGAGACTAGGAAAGTAGCTGCAAAGTGTTCTTAATGTTCCTCCCTGGTTATCATTTCAAATCAGACTCAGACCAGGAAGATGCAAGGATAATCATGAAATACGAGGCGCTCTGCTGCCAAGCCTGTTAGTTCCAAATGTGTTCATTTATTCATTTGTAGTAACAGCTTCGGAAATCAGTGGAGTGGTCTCTAGAAAGTAAAGGAGTAAAATAATTTTCCAACTCTCCTAGTCAGAGGGCTAATTCAAGTTTCAAGAGCAACACTAACTTGCTTAAAGTGCCATAAAAATGGAGAAAGAGAGTGGAAATTCCATCCTGCTTTAATCACTGTCCACTGCAAGTTTCCTTAATGATTTCCAGCTGCCTGCATTGAGGTTGTTGCTTTAACAGAGCTTTCATACAAACTTGGAACGTTTTAATGTACAAAAAAAAAAAAAAAAAAAAGTTTGCTTTCCCTCAACTGCATTCTAACCAAAAGCAGATTTCGTTTGGATTATATAAGACTATGATGAGTTGGAAAGGGGCAGAGGAACAGTGAGAAGGGAAGCATACGCCTCTGCCTTTTGCAGTGTCCACAAGCCAGTCCATAAGAGGAGCAAAAGAAAAATGCAAAAATTCAGGGAGAAACCCACACCTTTTTGGAAGCCAAAACATGCTTTTTACTTCAACATACCACCAGTTGAAGTGAAGAGATACTACACAGAACTAAACTACCATGAAAGAATTCATAGCTTTTTCCGTAGTTTACGGTATGTGCGTGTGTGTGCTCGCCCAAGCTCCATGCTCCTGCAGCAAATTAAATGAAAGTATAAACAGCCAGAATGGTGCTGGCCACATAGCCTGTAACTCTAAATTATCCACTTATTTGCATGGAGAAGGGAGCAGAGATCAGTGGGATCTTATAATAAAAAGTTAGATACCAACATGAGTCAGGTATTTTGTGAAAAATCTGGAGGTTTGACTTCTTTCAAGATCCCAGTTTTCTTTCTAACAAGGTTGTATGCTCTTTAGAAACAAAGAACAACATTCTCTTATAATCTTTGTCTTTCCCTACAGCCAGTTGCTCTAGCATATTGTAGGTCTTTGATGAAGACATAGTAAAGCAAATAAAGGAAAACTTTCAGAAACTGAGGCTAGTTAAGCTAGGATGCATGGAAGGAGAAAATACAAACTTCTTGAGAGGAATATAAACTTTTTGAGAGACTTTCATCTCCATGATTACAAAAATCTACCATGTTTTTACATATTAGGTTTTCTTTGTAGATACAGGTATATAGGTCTTCTTTTGTCATGTGTATGGCAGAAAGGAACTTTTTTTTTAAGATTTATTTTTATTTATGCATACAAGCTAGGGTGCAGGCCAGAGGTGTGGGGCAGTGAGAGCGTTCACCAGAGACAGAGCAGGGAGCAGAACAAGCAGATCAACCGAACTATACTGCTGAGGGGAGCAGCGAGCGAGGCAGGAGAGGTCTGCCACGCCATGTGGGATGCTCCCTGGCTAGGGATCAAACTCGTGCTGCAAAGGCTGTGGCTATCATAGGCTGAGACTTAACCCGTTGAGCCATCAGGGAGGCCCAGAAAGGAACTTTTATAGGTCCTCACATTTTTCTCCTGGACAACTGAATACTCTCCTTTTAAAAGAATTCTAGAAATGGAATCTGTTAGCATTTTTTCCTGTCCACCATATAAATAAGGAAGCACTCTATACCTTCACAAAATCTCTCATTTTTCACAATGAATCCTTTTTTGGGGCCGTGGGGGTGGGGAGGGCATTAACCATATTATTAAATTCATAATAATTTCCTATTTAAAATTCATAAGAGATACAGGGAGGCACAAGAAAGAGTAGCAAAGTAGGTCTTTCAGTCACTTCTCATCCTCACCCTCACTCACTTTGACAAGCATTTTTTGAGTACTTAGGGTGGAGCAGATGTTGAAAATCCCATTGATATTCCTAATAAATCTTACTTTGCATCATTTGTAGATATTTGGATGCTCCAGAATGTCTAACGAAAAGGATCCCGGGGATAATGATCTGGTTGGCTGGCAAGGATGCAATGTCTGGTATGTGGGGACTGAGTCCACTGTTGGACTTGCATTGTATCTTGAATTGATGGATTTAGAGGGTTAAATTCCCCATTGAGGATCTTGTCTTAGTAAAGTTTGCAACTTTTATTCCAAACCTCTCTATATTATTCTCAAGTCATAGTAACAAAAATTGTACAAAGAACTCTAATGTGAGTAAACACAGAAATGAAGACAAATTAATCAGTTTGTAATTGCTGGGTTTTGCCTATTTGTAAACCCCAGTAATTATGCTTGCTTTTTTGAACAAATTCACTGCTGTTCTTTTAATTTCTTATGGCTGGATAATTTCATTTGAATCTCAATGCAAACATTAATTTTCAAAAAAAGATTCTGCAAAGGAAGGCAGTTGATAATACAGACTGTGAGCACATTATATCTGTACTGGCCCTTCCTTTTGCTTATACATTCATCCTCCTCTTGTTTCTTCTCTCATTTTTCTTTCCAGTAATATATCACTATATAAAATATGATTAATAACTATTCCTGTGCCACACTATTTTTTCCTTTCATGTTCTCTATTTTACGTTCCTGACTGGATTATAAGTCTTTTCATTATAAAGACAGTGTCTAGTTTACCTTTGCATCTCTATGGCTAGCATCTGGTACTTAGAAAAGGTTTGTCGAATGAATGAATGTACTGAACCCTGGAAGAAAGATATAAAATAAATCTTTAAAAGCTTAATAAATGTATTCAAAAGCTGTATCAGATAAACTGTTACCAAGTGCTCAAGTCTAGCAGTCCTGGAAGGTCCACTAGGGAGGGACAGCATAACCCCATAAGGGTGTAAACACAGCTGTTGTTCTCTTCAGGATATGATTAGTTTTGATTTATTGCACACGTCCACCTGCAAGGCTTCTCAGAGCACACAGAGTCATAATCTCCAAAGTCACCCAGTGACAAGTGAGTCCCTCAGTTCCATTGCTCACCTGGATCAGCAGCCCTCATTTATCTCTCAGGCAGCTCAGAACTGCTCTTGCCTCAAGGCCCACAAACTTAGACTTTGTCAATTGAAATGGGCAATAATTTACAGTGTAAGTATCTTTTATAGAAACATGAATTATTCCTCTTCTTCTTCATCTTTTTTCCTCAGAAAATAAAACCCTGAAATTATAAACCACAAATAGATTTATAGTTAGTACTTTTTAAGAAGATATGTATGCAATTCTGTCATTGCTCACAAGGAAGATGAAGCAGGGAATTGAAAGGATCCGAGTAAACACATCAACACATCCCCCAAAAGGACCCAAACTACACACATTAATTGTATATAGCTCGTGGTCGAAGATTCCAGAAGTATGGAGGGAAATCGGGTAAAACTCAATTTGCATGTCAAGTAGACATGAGACATGCAAAATAAGAAGGAAAGACAGCATGTCCACAGGGAAGCCATGCTCCCTAAGGAATTAAGCTACTAAATCCTGAAGTGCTAAATTCTAATCTAGTTTTAAATCAGATCAAGTTACCTAATGTACCTAAACTTACTCGTCCATGAAATAAGTTCTTACTTCCAAATAAAATAATGCACAGACACTAAATACTTGACCGTGCAAAAAAAAAAAATATCTTAAGATGACAAGTAGACCAACTATGTGCTTCCCCAATGGAAAATGGAAGCTGTCTTTGTAGTTATCCTTCATTAAGAACACCATTTAACTCAGGATACCTAAAGAAAAGGTGCCTTGCCATTAATACTTTCATCAGTATAGAAAGGCTAGCCCCTTTCATTTGTTCTTAGTGGTCTCTACAAAGAGAAGGGAACATTTCAAAAACTTACCCACTGAAACAAAATATGTGCTCCATCCCAGCCTACAGTAATCAAAAGCAACTACTAGTTTTGGGGGTACACATGACATTTTTTCTTCCTTAGTAATACGAACTACCTACTTAGTACTACGTATTTGGAAGCAAAGCTTGTTTGGTTAAAAAAAAAAAAAAAAAAAAAAAAGACTGCATTAGGATTTCAAATTCACGTTTGAATCCTGGGTCAGTATCTTAGTAGTTGTATGCTTTTTACTAAATTACTTAAGATCTCTTGAAATGTTTCAAAGATAAAAAGGGGGATTAATGAAACTTGCCCTAATAACCTCCCACATGGTTGAGATAATCAAGTGAGATGTTATGTTTAAATGTGCTTTGTGAACTCTAAAGTGCTATGCAATATGAGATACTAATTAGCTAACGTAAATGTCTTTCGTGGGATTTTTTTCTATCATCTTAGAAGAAAACTGCTTTGAATCATTTCTATAACAAGAGAACAGGTTAATAAATAGATATAATGATACATAAACAGCTTTTCTATATCTACAAACCACTTGAATCCACTAAAGACAACTACTAAAATTATAGAGGTAAGCAAATGCTTCCACATAGTTCCTTTCTCTTGCTTCATTGAGCTTTGGGAAAATATTTTTTAAGTTCTAGTCTATTTCTCTTAACAGGTTTCTGATGTGCATATGAAGGATAACTCTCTAGATGCTCACTCTTTCCAGAAAGTATTTACTTAGAGAAAATTAGAATTTAATTTATACTGGATGATCAATACAGACCTTTATGCATGCAATACATCTAATATGCTGCAGCCAGATTAATTTCCCCAGTCAGTGATTAATTGCGTACTCTGTCCCAGGCGCTGGAGAAGGTGCTTGGAATACAGCAGAGAGCATAATGGGCAGGGTCTCTGCCCTTCTAAATGTCAAATCCATACTTTTGTTTCAGAGCCCATCATTCTCAACCTCTGACATTTGATTTTGTTGCCAACTCAACTTCCTGAAACTTTCTTTTCTCTCAATTTTGAAGAAGTTATTCTTGCCTAATGTAACAGACGCCATTGGCCAAGTGCCCCAACCTCCAGCCTCTTCTCCTTCATCACCTTCCAGCTGGGGCTAGTGCTGTGATATGATGTGGTTCTGACAATTAGGCATAAGGAGACCGATTAGATACAAGCTGAAATCTATGCTAATGTTACATCAGTATTAGCTGAAATGCCCATACAATACCCAGTCATTGCCCCATCTGCTTCCTAATTCCTTCTGCTAAAACGTGGACATGTAGACTAGAGCTGTAATCATCAAGGGACCACCACAGAGGGTGGGGGGTTGTCAAGAAAATGGCAAAAGATGGGCCACCACAGGGGGAAAAAAAAACATTAAGAAAATGGTGAAAGAAATACCTTCATGGCTGTTACAGTCTAGGAGTAAACCACACCCAGCTAAAGCTAATTCATCCTCAATTAAGGCTTAAACCTCCTCAAAGAACCCAGACCTCCCAATCTAAATTAGCACCTCCTACTGGATATTTTCATAGCACCCTATGATTTTCTTTCATGTAACTTACGTGTTTTGAGTTCTATATTTCCCTGTGTTCATATTTATTTTATATCTTACTTCTCCACTAGAAAGTAAAGGGGTAATTAAGTCTTTTTTATAGCTGTTCTATTTTCAGTGTCTCACCGATTAGCTAGCATATATTATGTGCTCAGCAAATACATGTTGAAATTTGATGAGTTCTCCAGACTTGTGCTTCAAATTATCCTCTGGGCATCTCTATTTGAATGTTCGGCAAGGTCCTCAAAACCAAGGACCCAAAGAAAATTATTTTGTACTGGGTATCTATTCCCAATTAATGGCATCACCAGAGACCTCCAAATCACCCTGGTCTGTGCTCCTCCACTCCCCTTCTCATCTACCGGGAACCCAAGACCTCCTGATTCTATCCTAACAACTTACTATTTCTTCACCTCCCTCTTCCTCCCATGGCTGTTTTTCTTTTCTTACTTCAAGCCCTATTTACCTGCATTACAACAGTACTACTATTGCAGAAAATTGTTCATTCACCTTTCTGTGTGTTTCCATTCCAATTTTGTTACTTTCAACTAACCCAGTATCATTGCCATTTTATAGATCAGAAAAACTAAAATTAAAAGGGTTTAAGTAATTTACCCCAGGTCACCCAACTAGTTGGTGGCAGAACTGAAATTTACACTGACCTATGTCCCTAAATCAGGAAACTTGGGAGAGATGTTTTAGACCTCAGTATATCCACAAGCCCCAACTGGCATCCTTAATTGTAAGAGTATGTTTGTTAGAGATGACTTACAGAAGTTTGTATATATCTTGAGAAGAGAGAAAAGATCTTCAATTTGTCCCTCTCCATCACCCACCCCTTCTCTAGAACCCTGTGTAATATCTGCTTTATTTTAGGATGTGTGTGTGTGTGTATTTTTATGTATGTGTAAAAAAAAATATATATATATATATACACACACATATAAAAAAGAAAAGAAGAGGAAAAAGAAAGATATGGTAAGTAAGGATTCATCCAAGAGAGAAAGGAGGAGGTTCCAGGTGATAACGCAAGAGGGAAAAAGAGATAGGAACTGAAAACACAATTCACTTTGTTTAGATTCTTTTTCACAAGTTATACCTTTGCAAAATAAGTTGGCTTGAATTTTGGCTGATGTTTTACTTAGTTCAGCACAGGGAAAATTCCAACTTGGCCTCTCCCTCAGGATCATTTATGAAGAGCTTAGAGCTATATGGTAATGTAAAGTAAGGCAAGTCAATTTATTTATACCATTACTCAAAGTAAAAGTTAACAGCAACTACTACCAAGTAAATCACCTCTCCTCCAGAAACTCTGCCTCTTCCCTTCTAAACAATTACAGGATAGTCAGAGTGAGTTGTCACAAGATTTTTCTTTTTCACCATTTTTCTTTTCCTTTTTGGCTTCAGAGCAATTTGGGGCTGTAGTTAGGACTGGAATTTCTCCTCTAGAACAACTAAAAGCCTTAAACCTTTCAATTTGATAATTAAACTGTGATGCCATTTCAACCAAATAATCTTCTGGAAATTTAACAAGATACCCCCCCCCCCCAAATCTTTTGTAGGCTGGTTTTGCCTCCAAATTCTTTAAACCACTAAATCACTCAGTATCATGTTTCACATAGGCGGTGGTTGAAATGAAATATGCATACTATGTAATTGGAAAAAGAGTCTGTCTCATTTGCCTCATCTGTTCTTCCTTGTTGGAAATGCAAAGGGAAGAAGGCAGTAAGAATACCTTCCTGCTGACAGCTTAGAAGAAAAGCCATCACCACAGAGCCACACCAGCAGGGGAGGTGGCAGGCTCCTAACAAGGTCCCTAGACCTTAAGATGCTCATCATGGGTTTTGATCCTGAATGAGAAGAGTGTTGATAAAGCAGATGGTGTATAATTACAAAACACGTCTTAAGTAACCCCCTACTCATTGACTGTCTTCCTTTTCCAAAATGTTCTACTTTAGCTTTTCCAAAAATTATTTTTACCTCTAGCCACAATGTCACATGTGTAAAGAGCGAGCACATTCTACTTTTTTTTCCCAATGTGTTTCCATATTCCTGGTAATGAAACATATTAAAATGAGAATCTCCCTTATTCAGCTGAGGTTTATATGGTAGATGATTTAAAATTTTATAAATTTACTGACACTTTTATTTTCAGTTTTCTATTATTTAGCATTTAATTGTTCAATTCATGAAATAATAATAGCTAGCATTTATTGCTCTTTTTGTGTGGCAGGCACTATTCTAAGTATCTCATGTATATTAATTTTTTCCTATGAGGTAGGGGATCTTATTATCTTTACACAAATAAATGAAGCCCAGGAAGGTTAAGTGACTTGTTGCAGTCACCTTTTGTAAGTGGTCCTCATACCACAGTGCATTCTCCTTACATAGGCCAGCATCTATGAAATATGTCCACCGTTTCTTCTTTCCTTCTCTCCTATGTTTCCTTTAGGACCATTTAATTCATGTCTTATGCATGTTTTTAGAGAATGCTTACCTGTGAGGAACATCATCAGCATACAAAGGAGATAATCAGGCACATCCCCAAAGTTTTGGAAGTAAAGGAAATAAAGTGGGTTCAGAATACTTCAGAACATGTGGTAAAGGCCATCGGTGCTCCATGAATATCTTTTTCCAGCTTTTCTTGAAGTTAGAAGGAATCACATGACTAGTCTTGGCCAACAGTCTTTGAGCAGAACTAAAGCTAACAAAGTGTAATTGGAGAACTAAGCATGCAATTGTTTCAAAAGCCACTGATTAGTCAAATTCAGAATTGATTATGGGATTAGCAATATGGAGGCCTCATTGAGTAAAAGAACTTTCTCCATAGACGTTCGTAAGTAGCATTGTAGAATCAGAAATATAGAATACAAGAAACTCTTTCACTAGTGAGTACGGAATTTGGATATATTGAAAAGTAATTTGACAGAGTTATCGGACCTAGATCCTCCTCCCAAACCTATGCTTTTCTCTTACCCTGCCTACTTGGCAGTTGCTTCGCTTCCTTGTTCCACTCCACGTTCACATCCTCGCATATATAAGTCAATGTTTCTTACATTATTGTTCCAAAGTCTCTTATTCTTCCATAATACTGCTATGCAAGTACTCCTATAGTTTTGCCATGGTCTATGTTAAGTAGAGTGTTCCAGCCCCCTTAACTTATATTTGGCCACATGATTCACTTTAACCAATGGGACATTAGCAGGGACAACCTGAACAGAAAACTTGACACCTGCTTAAGCAATTGGCCATGCCCTCTTGCATATCTACACAGTCCTGAAAGAGTCTACATGATCAGGATGGTGCTCAGATCCCAAAATAGACATCCCAAACTAGCTGGAAACCTGTAGCCTAGTCCAGTCAACATCAGCCAAACTTCAGCCAATCTGCAGTCATGAGTGAGAAATTAGTGACATTTTGTTAGAAACTACTGAGTTTTTCAGTACTTGATATGTAAGATTATTGTGAATATAGCTGACTGAGACCAAATTTTAGGCATAAATTTCTCAAGTGTCCTAAAAAATAGACACAAAATTCTTCCTAGACTCTTCTCTAATTATAACCTTCATATTGATCCAAAAATGCCATGAAGTTACTCTGCCCAATACCCACACCCACATAGTAAACTTGGTTCACTTTCCTCTTTAAAATAATTGAAAACCTTAAGCACTAGAAAGGACATGAATAGTCATGTCCAACCACCTCTTTTTTACAACTGCGAGTACATTCACCAAGAGGTAAAATGACATGTCAAGTATCACACTACTAATCACACAGAACAGCTATTAGAACCTAAGTTCCTGTCTGTTATGTCAGTACTACTACTCCCACAGAGTCATACTGCCTGTCTTGATTCAAACTGAGAAGAACTCTCAAGTTCATGTGTATTCAGAAGTAAGAAATCTAGAACTCACCATTATAAATATTCATTCTCTCCTCCCCACATTATGTTATCTTTCCCTTTTCCTTACCCCCTTTCTCTCCAGTGTCTGATCACTCCAACACACACACACACACACACACACACACACACACACACACACACACACACACACCAATTTAATCTTTAGTCTTTGTTTTGACTATGACTCTATAGCTTCCAAAAATCTCTGTTCCATCAACACTTAACATACATATTTAAATTTTTTTCACTGGAAGATGGTCTAAAAAATTTTTTTCACTGGAAGGTGTCGATAGGATCAGAAAGTTTTTGTGCTAACAACTTCATTTTATAGGCAAAAAAATTGATTCCTTAAAAAAAATCAAATTACTTGCCCATGATCAACTGGACAGCAGAAAAGCAAGAGATTGGTTTCCAGGATACCTGACTCTTTTCTAGAATCTACCTCCCAATTACTCCTCTATTTAACTAACAATATACATATCCTTGTGCCTGGGTAATTATTAACCTTAATACGTTTGGAGAAACTAATTTTTCATTACTGTTTCAACACATTTCTTATAATCATCTTTTCTTCTAGCATGGAGATAGAGGTGTGTATTAGAATATAATCTGGATCTTCTTGAGAGATTTCAAAAGTCAATATGACTTTTACTCTCTCAAAAAGACCATCTCTCAAGAGGATAGCGATTTGCCTTTGCACTGCTATGTTTTGACACAAAAAGATAATTTGTGTTTTTAAAAGGCACTTTTCATCTTTTCATCTGTAGAGCTCAATGCTTACAAAAATAGCTCGTTTGTTATTTCTTCACTTTGAGTCTCCTTAGAACAGGGGAGACACTCAAGCACTCAAAAACTAAATCATTTGCCCAAGGTTGGATAGGAAATCACCAAGTTAGCATTTTGCCTCTAAAACATTTTGGTCTGAACTTTTGTATATTGGTACTACTACTGCTAATTCCCACAAACCCAGCACTTGTGGAAGTTATACTGTGTCTGGGCAATGTCATGTGACTCTCAGATGCATAATCTCATTTATTCTACAGTGATAATAAATTGAATGTGTAATTTTATTGTCATCACTTTACAAAGGAGGAAGAAAGATCTTAGAGGTGTTTAAAGAACTTTTCCAAGGTGACACAGCAGAATGAAGATGTCCAGTGTCTGGGACAGATACCACATCTTTCTTACAAAGTAAGTTTCCAGTAAGGATAGGGAAAAGGTCTTGGCTAGCAGTAAAATAGTGAACAAAAATGGTTTCTGAGGTTTTCATGGTGAACTGCTATAAATGTATATACCTGCATATCCAGGGCATGTGAATGTGTAAAGAAAAAAAATATGTATTGTGACCACTGCATAAAAGTAAATTAAAAATTAATTTTTGATATTAAGTCGGGATTGTGGTTCCCTCTGAAGAGGAAATTGTGTTCATGAATTGGAGGGATGCCCAAGTGCTCCTCTGCAGGACACATTATCTAGTGTTCTACTTTCTCTCATGGGAGGTTTTTATTTTGTTTTATATATATACTTTTAAGATTTATTTATTTATGCATACAAGTTGGGGTACAGGCCAGAGGTATGGGGCAGCGAGAGGGTTCACCAAAGACAGAGCGGGGAGCAGAACAGGCAGACTGACGGAAACACACTGCCAAGGGGAGCAGCGGGCGAGGCAGGAGAGGTCTGCCGCGCCATGTGGGAATCTCCCCGGTCAGGGGTCAAACTCGAATTGCCGCTGCCGACAGCTCCACTGCGCAGCGCTTAACCACTGCGCCACCAGGGAGGACCCATGGGAGGTTTTTATACAGGTATGTCTGCTTGATGGAAATTCTTCGAGCTGGACACTTAGAATTTATGCAGTTTTCTATGGGTATGTTATGTATCATGGAAATTCACTGTTGAAAATGTTCTATAAACATTTGTAACAGAACCTCTGTCTACTTCTGAAAAAAATTTACATTTAGCTGCTGTGAAATGAGGGAGGCAGTATGACAGAGGTTATACTTACGGACTTCAAAGATGACAGGTCTTGTTCACTTCCACCCCAATTAAGGGTTTCTCAGGGCCTCGTCATCCTTACGTATGAAAATATATGAGAGCTCAATGAGATTTATTACAGTATTCGTTGTTCCTTGTGATACCATCTTCCAATGAAGGTTTTTGTTTATCTTATGTGTTAGTCCAGAAAACAGACATCAAGATGGAATTAAAGTTGCAGTAGATAATGGGGAAAATGTGTCAGAGGAAGCTGAAAGAGATGGCAGACTGCAGTGCAAGCGCGAACTTTATGAAGGTGAGAGGACAGGGGTCACTGAAATAAATAACGTTTGAAAAGAACCAGGTTTGGGGAGAGGGAGAAATGACGAATTCTGCTTGAACATACTGAGTTTGGTGTATTTTTAGAGACATCAATCCTGAGTGTCAAAGGGAGATGGGGGTGTGAATTTGCACATTTGTGAGTCATCTGCATATAGGTGGCAATAGAAGCCAGAGACATAATGAGGGAGCAGAGGGGCAGAATCACAAATGAAAGGAGAAAGGGGTCTCACAGAATTAACTAATTCTAATACGTAAAGTTAAGCAAGGGACGATAACAAAACTGACAAAGAAAAGGAAGAAAGCAGAAAAAGATCATGTCCAGGTTGTCAAGGGAAGTAAGAAATTATCACAATGTCACAGGAAGGTCAAGGAAAAAGCAACCTCAAATGTCCTCAAAATGTCCATTCGATTTAGAAACATACAGATCATTTTTGACCTTAGCAGGAACAATCATAGTTCAGTGATGTCCCAACATAGTGGTGGTCAGTAGTGGGTAGAGAGACAGAGATGGAGATAATGTACAAATCTACAGGGCAAGTGGGCAGGTTGACTTACAACAGAGAATGCAAACAGCTCTTCTATTAAACAGGAGGAAAGGAGACTAGATTAGATACAGAAGCAAAGATATATTTGAAAATAGGAAGATGAGAGACTCCAGTTTCATCTAATCACTTCTGTCTTCTCTGTGAAGGTATCTTCTGGAGCAATGAGAAGAACAGAGACATTGGAGGGTTATGGAGAAGAGAACTTGAAAAAGTCTTTTCAGAAAATGGGTGTGGGAATTAAACAAAAACAGGCAGCAGGTTAGCAGCCCCACTTGAAGCTGCTGATTACCTTTCCAGTAGCTGCACAAGCCCTGCTGTGTGACCTTCACAGTCTGGTTGGCTGTTAGATGCACCTACACAAAGGGTAGATTGTTGGGTTAATATGGGACTCACTTTATGCCTGATGGGTACAATGAAAAGCAAAGGTGAATGCATTTCATGGTACCGGCCATCGTGTTCCTGAAATAGTAATGCATGGACTCATGATTGAGGAAGGGAGTAAAGAAAGGGAAAAAAAAAATGATGGAGTAAGAAAATGCAGGGAATCACAGAGAACATGCCAATAGCTGGATTTTTTTTTTTTGTCTTTTAACTTTAAATAATTCTTTCCAAACCAGTCAATTGGTTCTTATGAAGAATCAAGTTATAAATCTTATATTTGTAAAAATCAACTGTACCTACATTAGCAAACACAACCAAAAAAAATTCATTACCTTCATTAAGTTTGTATACAGAGAAAGTCAGACTAATATATTTCTAGAGCAATGTTAGCCAACAGAAATATAATGAGAGCCATATATGTAATTTAAAATTTTCTAGTGGTCATATTAAAAGAAGTAAACAAAACAGGTAGGCCTGCGAGATTAAAAAAATAAAAACAAAACAGGAATATACTTACACTAAAAAATTATTCCTTGTTTATTTAAAATTAAAATTTAACTGGGCATCTTGTCCTTTTATTTGATAAATGTCCATCTCAACAAGTAAAATAATTATGAAGATTGTGTTTCCTTTCTAGTATTTAAACAAGTAATCAAGGTTTTAAAATTTGAACTGTTTTAAATTTTAAGTAATTAAGAGTAAATTAAAAAATTCAGCTTCCAGTTCACACTAGCCATATTTCAAGTATTCAGTAGTTAAACATGGCTAGTGGCTATTGAATTGGAAAACACAGTTCCAGATTATAAAATCCCAAAATCATAGACTAAATAATAATTCCCCTTTAAGTTTCCTCCATCAATTAGCATATCAAGGTGCTGTATTTACCACCAACAGAAGGAGATACATTTGAATAGAAAGTATATACAATAATGAGCAGAGAAGAGAAGCAGTGTATGTATTGAACTTAGCTTTCTAGAAACCCAAGAAATTATACCCTTTGGACAAAAACTTATATGAAAAAGATGTTCCTTAGAGAAACAGTTTCATAACCAACTGGAATATAATTTAAGAAGAAAAATATATATACTGTGTACTTCAGCAGTATATACAGAGAGAAGGAAAAGATGTCTTTTAAGAAAGTTTTTATCCTAACATGCATCACGCATTCCTCTTTGCTATATTGTACTTGGAGCTTAATTGCTACTCCATGGAAACAGCACACCAAACCCTATCACCATAAAGGATGCAGCGACAAACTCTCCCTAAGAATTCCATGGAGCAAAGGGTTGTAAAGTTGGGTATCTCTGATGAGCATGGCTATTTTCTCTAAATCCTCTCGGGGTGTTTGCTGTTGCCCAAAATGAAAGCAACCTGGAAATCATTTACTTCGTGGTGGAGGCCCTGGAGAAGAGGAATGGCAGGCTGAACACTCACTCACAAAAGAGAAGGTTGAGGCTGTCCTTTACCTTAGGGTAAACTAATCTGCATTATATGCAGTGCAGTCATTTTTCCTTGCCATCCTTTGTATCTGCCTTAGCTGTGCTCTTCTAGAGTATGCATTAGGCAGTTTTCTTGGTTTGCAGAGAGAACTCTTGAATTCTAAGCCTGCAATAAGAGTTGTCTTAGAGGAAGGAAAATATAATGAAAAGGGAGGGAGAGATAATTCTTGTATTGATATTTACATTTCTCAGACATATAAAGCTACCATTTAAAATTAATTGCTCACCAGACCAGGATCCCACTGAGAAAAAAGTTGGTTTATTCAGAGAAGAGACTGACCTGTGGCCCCTTTGAATCAGAGACACTGTTTTAATTATTTTTCTCTTTTCACTCCTCCAATGAGTCCCCTTTACTGGTACTATTTATTAAAAGTTCCCCTCCTTTATATTTTTAGGCTGCTGAAATTTAGAACTCATTGTATCATTTTTAATTAGTTAAAAGGTTAATTTTATAAACTCAAGAACTGACAAAAATAATTGCTTTCCAATCTATAAGTGGATTTCTTTCTTTCTTTCTTTTTTTCAATGACAACTGCAGAACCAATTTCTGAAGTTTGAATCTACCTGTAGTGGTAAGGTTAATGTCATTGTTTTGGGGGAAGGATAGTATAAAAAATTTCAGTGATCTTACAATGGTTGGGTAATGTTTGAACATTGGAAAGATGACACCCAACTGCAACACTGTCTGGTAGTCTATTGAGGCATGAACTTAGGAGCAATAACCTGATAAGAAAGGTCACTGTTTAGTAAAGAATCAATTACTTCTACTAACTGGCATTTACTAAGAAATGACAAATTTTGAGTCCTTGAATATACTCAGCATACAAGTTTAACTCTTCTTATCTATTTATTCTCCTTAATCTTCCAAAGCAGCTATTGAAAGAAAGCAAGACCTAGGATGAAATTAGAGTCCAGGCTGGGAATGATTTAAACTCTCCATCCTAAAAATAATGCATCCTAAAAATAATGCAGTGTCAACTCTATCTTGCATGTACAAAATTGTTGGGAGACAATCCTCAATGGGTCTCACATTTCTCCAGATTTTGCAAGAGAAGCACTGATTGCTCTTTTGTGCTGAACTACATTTTCAAGGATGTTTGTAAACAGCCCCGGAAGAAAAAGATAGTATCGCCTTCTGGAATAAAAGTGCTTATCATCCAATAAAATAAAGCTAATGCCTCCTTAAGAGCAAACACAGTAACCTCATTGACCATTGGAAGTATTTGGGTTCCCAAAATTCAGTGTTACACTCTTATAATGTAACCCACTGCATGTGCAGGTGTCATTTGCAACACCCCCTCCCCTTTTTTTGTATCACTCTATGGGATGCAGGGAACTGACAAAAAAAAATGCTTGTCCCCTAACCTTCATTACTGTGAATAATAGGCAGTCCTTTGTCTCTTAGCCAGGAGTCTTGTATCTTCTTCCATTATCCATGAAACTATGAAGGCTGTGTTAGTTTTCAAACAGAGTAAATCTCAAGACCTTCTTTAAAAATTCTTAGCAAGAAATATATAGGAAAAGAGGTACAGAAATACAGTGTTTACCATTCAAATGCCAGCCTCTTCAAGCTGAGGCTGAAGTGGACAAGAAAATGAGGCTTCTCTGGAGCACAGGCCCTCAACTAGAAGACATTGGTATAGTGCAAATCCTTCAAGAATTATAGTGTTAGCTCAATATGCAAAACATATTTCTGCTGCAACTGATGACAGCTAC
This sequence comes from Scalopus aquaticus, assembly GCA_004024925.1. Taxonomy (NCBI): domain Eukaryota; kingdom Metazoa; phylum Chordata; class Mammalia; order Eulipotyphla; family Talpidae; genus Scalopus; species Scalopus aquaticus. The sequence continues at coordinate 102,044 of PVIJ01000385.1, read as the reverse complement.
CCTTATGTCATCGTTGCCTAATGCCCTTCAGGGGAGCCACTGAACCGACCTGATCATGCAGCATAATAAGAATAGAAAGTACCTTGCTGAGAGTAAGAGATGAGAAGTTAAACTCAATCTAGTAAGAGATGAGAAAGGAATAGTGAGAATTTACTGAAACATGTGAAGATCTTGTTTTACAAATATAAAAGTATTATCAGAACAACCAAAAATGCAATTTTTTTTAATATATATTTTTATTGTTATTTATATCTTTCCCATTTTGTATTTCCCTTGGGTAACCCACCACCAATTCACCCGTGATCCATCTCTGTGGTCCCTTGTGTTCTTTTCTACTCCCAAAAATGCAATTCTAAAAGGCACAAAGGGGGCATCCCTGGTGACCTAGGGGTTAAGTCTCAGCACTATCACCTCTATAGCCTGAGTTCTATCCCCACATGTGGGAGCTAACCCACACATGGCGCAGCAGACCTCTCCTGTTTTGCCCGCTGCTCCCCACAGCAGTGTATTTCAGTAGATCTGCCTGTTCTGCTCCCCACTCTGTCTCTGGTGAACCCTTTCACCCCCCACACCTCTGGCCTACTTCCCAGGAGGCATAATTTCATCTACAAAAAATTTTTTTTAATTCCTTTACATAAAAGACACTAAGGGTGACAAGGTGACAAGTATAACTTTAATAAGATTATTCAGTTTTCCAAAAACATTCCTTTTTTTAAAAAAAATAGTATACACCTTTTCATCTTCCCAAGTGTGCTACCACTAAATCCAGAAGTCAAAAGTGTGCCACAAAGACGTAAATGATGTCAACTCTAGAGCTGGAAGAGGCCTGTCAGTTGGTGCTGCCAATCCACCTCCATGAGGTGGATTCTCAAGGAATTTATGGGTCACTCCAAGGTCTCAATCCAGAACTGAGCAAATAGTGGCACTCATCTGGCACCCTTTTGAGTGAGGCAACTTACTTGGTGTCCTTTTAGAAGCAATGGAAAAATGCAGTCTCAAGTCACCCTTCTAATAGTCAAAATTAATTCAACTGAGGTGCTATGTAACAGAGTTAAGCCTTATTTCTCTGGGGTAAGTCCTAGATCTTAGATATAAAGCCTTACCAACTACCCATAAGGGATAAGAAGGAAGAGGAGGGTCACGTCTTTGCCAGAAGGTTTTTGTGGGCTTTGGGGAGAAAACCCAAGGTAAGAGAGGGATTCCACATACCACTGATGGGAAATGATGTAGGGAGAACTAAAAAAATCCATGTGAGTGAGCCCAGCCCTGCCCTGTGGAAAATGTCCCTCATGCCAGTCAGAGTGCATTGCTACCTATATGCATGTGGCTTTCTCCCTGACTGCACAGCAAAAAAAAATAGGCTCTTTGCCTTGAAGTCCTAGAGGTTGAGCAATAGGAAGTAGTCTCTGCTGACATTATCAGGAGAACCAAGTAAAGTGATTTCTCTTAGGAATAACTTTACTCTTCAGTTTGATTAAAAGTACAAGAAAAAAAGATAAATATTTCATTTTAGGTTAATGTGCTAATTGACCACCTGCTAAGTTTACAGCTTTACTCTGTAAAGGAAACACTGTTGTCTTTCTTCTAAAGATGCCTTAAAATAATTAAGCCCTTTTCAGCAAAGTCCAATTTGAGGATGGCTATATGTTTTAATGAAGACTTTGACCCCTGGGAAATATAAGAAGCATCCAGAAATAGTGATAATAGATTTTCTGTCTTTTCATTGTTATGGGAAAGCTTATTTTGAGGAATTTCAATTCTTAATGAAGACGCACAACAGATGACAGGTCTGATTAACTGCTAAGAGCTCGATTCTTGTCCAGCAAATCTATTCAGGTTCTGATTCCCTACTAAAACTCAATTCTTGGGTCTGCCAGTGAGAAAAGGAAGGAAAATAATGTCTCTTGCTTCAAGCTCATATTGGCCTCTAGCTCAGACTTTGCCCACTTTAAGTAGATTGCTTGGTTTGGCCACTTACACTGTTTTTTCTGGAAACCACCCGTACTTCTTTTGGGTTGCACTCCTAAACCACTGGAAGTATTCTGACTGAGAAGGAATTAGAGTCCAAGTACTTTTTTATGACTTTATTTTACCTACTTCTTTTGAGCACCCTGCACTTGAACAAATACAGTAAACAAATTCAACAATTTTTTACAATAATATCCTATAGGAGGATTTTGCTGCTACTCACTCCTTTCCAAGTTTTACTGCTAACGAAGCAGCACTGCCAAATCCAGCTGATGACTCTCATGGAAAAGTTTACCACAGAAACATTTGCAATCAGTTAAGACTTTCTCCCATGATGCTTAGTGAAGGAAGCTGAAGACAATTCGGAATGGAAATGGAAACCTATATGGCAAAACTTAGAGCTGAACTTTCAAAAGTCACCCAGGGGAAAATGAGTCTTTTTTCTATTGTTTGGTGCCTGGTGAATGGAGATGGCTATGTCTTTAAGATTTTTTATTCACTATATTTGTGTCTGCATCTGTATTAAACATTATCTTCCCCTTGGCAGGCCACCTAGACTTGCCCACATCTGCTTCTGCTTTTATTTCTATTGCCCTATTCATTTCTGGCCTGCAGTCAAAAAGAACTGCAAGTTTATAAAGCGCCACGGAGGCATGTGGTTGAAAGGAATATTTTCCCTTTTACTATCCCCTATTTCTGCTTTGAATTTTTTTCTTATTTTTCAGTTAATTAAAAGTAATCACAATTGTGTAGAGATTTTATTAATATTCCAGAAAATTACATTTTAAAGAGGCATTTTAGAGTGATCTAAATGCTTAGAAACTGTTTTTATTACTGAATTACAGACTGTGTTGAGAGGCAGCTCTTTAATAAAGGACCATAGGCTACAGAGTCAGGCAGAGTGAATTCTGATCCTAGTATACTCCTTATTGGCTGACTGACCTGAATTCTGTGTTTTCTCATCTGTATTTATGTGATTAAAAAAAAAATTCTGCATCTTTGGGTTGTGAAGATTAACTGCAAATACATGCTAAGTGCCTGAATAAACGTACTATTATTAATAAAGAGTAGCTCTTAATAATATTTTGCTACAGTAAAATGCAATATTCTGATCACACTCAGCAATTAAAAAAAAACTTGCTGGTTATCATCTCTACAAAATCTAATTATTATGTAGTGGTTTTCCATTAGGCCCAATAGAATGTCATTGCTAATAATAAGGGATGCAAAGGTTTATTGAGGCGTACAAATTTTATTTGCTTAATCTGAGAGAATATGCCCAAAGACAATATATTTATTGTTTGGGAAAGAGAAAAAAATTACTCTAAAAGCAATAGCATACTGAACATGTCAGAGAAAAATACAACACTGATAAATGTGGAAATAAGTTCTGGCAGCAGGAATAAGGTGAAACAATGATAGTTACTGAAAATCTAGAGCTTGTGCCTAAATAAAATGAAGATGAAGGTTGGTAAAAGGAAACCATTCGTCATCTCTCTCCTCTATTCTCTTCTTGATTATAATTAGCTTTGGCTCTTAATTGAAGGGGAAAGAAGGTTCCAATCAGCAAGGCCAATGCCAATCATAGTTAACCATGTAAGACTAGGAGGTGTTACCTTGAATGGCAATTTTGGGTTTGCTTGTAAGCAGTAAAATTCAGCACAGAGAGTCATCTCATTCATTTAGCTCAATCATAAACATAAAAGAGATTGAAGTTTAAAATAAAGAATCTGAGTAAGATTTTAAAACACAATGTTTTGTTTATTTACTTACTTATTACATCATTATTTATTTTTGGACAGTATTTGATTTCTCCCCCCAGGAGTCACCCCCATAGTTCTCCCACAACCAAAGCACTATCTCCCCTGTGCCTTATGTTCTTCTCTCCACTATAAAACACAACATTTTAGAAGTTTGTTTCAACTGTAGAGTCAAACAATTTTTAGTAAGAAATATTGTACTACTTTGATAGGATTTAATTAATGAGCTGAATTTAAAGATTGCTTCTGTCTGGGTGATGGTGTTTGCTGTGTCAGGGGAGATATTTATGATTCTTATTTTTAAAGTAGTAGTTATTTTCTATACTTTCTAACAATTTCCAGGTACCCCCAAAACAACTACACTCATTTATCTATATTATCTAAATATATTTTTCTTTCTTCTCTCTCTCCTAGGTAAGGTTAACTTTCATAAGAAAGACAGAGATTCTGGTAAACATTGAAGTTTTTCTTTAATCACTTTCCTTGTCTCCTATTTGGTATCCCTTACTTCCCTCTGGGTCATTTCAATGAAATTAGAATTCCCCTTGCCATACTAAATAAAGGAAAAGAAGAGTATGAATTAATGAAGTTTTGGTAATATAATTCTTTTAATGAAATTCAGGTTTATTGCTTTAAAGAATCTCTGGTAATTAAAACTAGACTGAGAACTGCTTCGTTGAGATTCAAATTTAATAAATAACGAAGCAAGATTTGCAATCAGATTATCATATCCAGGCGCCAGCCCAAGTATTGCCAATGTCTGCTTATATTGTAAGGATGCTACTTTATTCATTTATTCATTCATTCTTTCAGCAAAAACTTATTGAGCATGTGCCATTTGCCAAGCACTATACTAGATGCTAAGGATAGGATGGTTAACAAGAGAGAATTACTTCTTCACTTGCTTGTTTCTTGGATACTTGGATAACTTTTCCTTTAATTAATCTTTCCCCTTATGATCTCATGGATATTATTCCATGTATTCATATAATCACAAATTCACAATTAACCAGGCTATCTACTGCTTTTTTTAAGCACAGGAACTGATCTGCAACTCTTTCTCTGCAGGCATATGTCTTAAAAGATAAAAAAAGGTGTCTGAATATTACTTCTCTGACAGTTTGCAAGGAATGGATGTCTTTTGACTGAAAACAATCTATCAGGTCAGTCTTTTCTTTATTTCTGTGGCACCAATTATTACAAGGATTCTAAAAAACAAGAGAAGTATTATGAAGTCGAGCAAATGTGTATAAAATAATATATTTTGATGAAAAGAGGTTAAGACCTCTAATAGTTCACTGTAATACAGTTTGTCTTAAGGGGCAAGATAACTTTGGAAAGTTAAACTCACACATGTTGTACAGCATAGGGTGTTCAAAAGTACATCAGACTCCTTCAGCAACACGCATTACCTATAACAGGCACAGGGTCCTGAGCAGAGAACTGAATCTAGTGGGCCCTGCTATGCCTTGACTTTGGGCCAGTTGCTTCACCTCTTAGGGATACAGCATTCCCAGAAGCACAGGAGTTGAAATCAGAAGACTGACTTGATTCCCGACTGTGAGCAAAGCTCTTTCCAATACAGGGCTCTTTTGGCAAAATGATGAGGTCAGATCTGAAGCTTTCCCAAGGAACCTCCAGTGTTAATATTCTTCATTTCTAGAATTAGTTAATGCCAGAGTAGTTTCCTGGTGAAAAAATAAAATTGTTCTGAATGGGACACCTGTCCCGTATACCAATCTCCTGTACTCTACTTCTCTCAGGATTATTAGACCAGAACATTTTAGGTCAGAGGAGAAGGTGGTAACCTCCATTAGGGGCTGATTTGTGTCTCCCACCCCAAATTTTTATGACGAATCTAATCCCCAGTTCCTCAGAATGTGACTTTATTTGAAGATAGGGTTTTTAAGGAGGTTATCAGGTAAAATGAGGGCATAAGCCTGGGCTGTAATGTAATATGACTGGTTTCTTTTTAAAGGGGGGAGGGAGATTTGGACACAGAGATGTGCACAGAGATAAGATGATGTGAAGACGTAGGGAGAAGATGACCTTCTACAAGCCAACGTGAGAGACCTGGAACAGCCTTTTCTCACCGCCCTCCATAGGGTAAATGAAGATGCTCAGGCTTTTATGCCACTAGTCTCTGTGGCTATCACCTGCAGCTTTGATTGTGCTAATACAGGAGGCGCTTAGGAGTGTGGGTTCATGGCACATGTGCCTTGCGGTGGAGTGTGGTGTGGGCATGTGTAAATGTGCACACCTGGGCCCAGAGGCTGAGGCTACAAGGGCAGCATCACATAGAGAATGGACACAGTGGAAAACGGTTACAAGAGGACTAGTGATAACTGCAAAAGGAAGATACCATGGGAGAACACCAGAGAGAGCCCAGAGGAAAGAGCCTGTAGAGAGTCTCGGGGTGCCCAATTTGTTGTCTCCCTGCTGGCTTGTTTCCCCTTTGTAGTATTAAGAAACCTGTGGGAATGATGCCAAGGGCTCCAAGGTTCTCTTCTAAGTTGCCTGAACCGATGGTGAACCTACGCATCCTGGGATGGTTGCAGAACACCCTCAGGAGGAATGGACCCTGCCTATCCCTTGCACTTGGTCTCTAGAACTTTGACCTAATGCATTTCTGATGACTGAACCACACACTTTTTGATACTCTGCTACAGCAACCCCAGAAAAGTAGTATACTTTTCTGATTCTAAGAACATTTTAAAAGGAGCTTGACTATCCCAAGTAATAAAAAAGCAGTCGACTTGGATACTAGACATTTTGCCCCTTTTAAACACCCCAGTTTACATGGTTTCCTTTTGTGGTACTTCCTTCATCTCTCCCTCTCCCCAAAGTTACCATGGGCACATTTTAACTAGATCTAAATATGTTGATATAATGTTCAGGATTTATCACCTGATTTTCCCAAGCTCCCCACCCTATTTCCCAGCCCCCAAATAGCCTCTTTCATAAAACTAATAGTTGGTTAGACTCCTTTTAGCTACAATATATATATAAGCATCTATGGCAGGTTATAATGAGCCACTGCCACGTTTTGAGAGAAGGAATGGCTTGATTAAAATGGTATTTTAGGAAGTTAATTAGTGACAATGCGAAGGAGGGATTAGAAGGAGAGAGAACTAGAGGCTGAGAAACAATAATTATTGTAATTGTTCAAACAGGTGATATGACCAAGTAGTCATGAGGATTAGACTCAATCCATAGTTCCCAAATTTGAGGGTACACCCGAAACCCCTGTAGGGCTTGTTCCTACACATTCCTAGGCTCCACCCTTAGAGAGTCTGTTTTTTGTAGATATGGGGGAGAGACCCTGAATTCTGTTTCTGAGAGTTTTCCCAATTGATGCCAATTCTACCGGCGCAGGGACCATCTTCAAGAATCCCTGGGCCAGACCCTCATACCACCATGCTCTAGGGAATGTGGACTACAGGTTCTACTTTTTAGAAATCTTTTTTTTCTAGTTTGACTTTTGGCAAAAACGGGGTTGGTTTTTGCTTTTGCTTTTGTTTTGGCCTGAATTATCCAAGCTGTTAAATACACTAGGGTGCCAACTCAGTGAAAATTGATCATGCAAAATTCATTCATATTTGGGATCCTATTAACCAGAGACTAGAAACATCAGAAACTATATCTGAGGGGAAAAGATCATGAATTTGTGTCCTCATATCTGGCTACCATTTTCTTTAAGTTAAAAACTTAGGTGATGACCACCCCTATTCAGCTTCCCCGCTACAGTGGAGAATCATTGATTTATGATTTGCAGAGTCTTTTCATTTGATTTTTAAGAGCTATTTGACAAATTCATAACTAATGGGTCTGTTCATTATTCCACGTACATAGGATGTACATAGGTTAAGAAAATATTCCCCCCAATTTACAGATAAAAGAAATGAGGATCAAAACATTCTTTTTTCTGTTCTTGCCAAGGTTTTAATAATTTGTCCCCAAAAGATTAATGTTCAAGCTCCAGAAATGTCCCTTAACATATATGATAGGAACAATATTAGATGGATCATTAAATTCACACAACCAATTTAAAACAAATCACCATAGAATTAGAGTCCATTAAAAACAGGCTGTCAGCCCAAAAGGACCTCTCTACTGGTAAATTATGGATTCTGCTTGCAACTCATCCTATAGGATTCATCAAATTTCTGTTTTTCTCTGTGTCCTAAAAATTAATTTTATGTAAAGTGATTTCAAGTTACAGATTCAGTAAATATCCCCTAGTTAAATGAAAAGAAAATAAGCTACTTGTTTCTGACTTCCTTCAAGTTCATGAAAAGAAAAATGCCAAGAACTGTACTTTCTATTAAAATGAAAAGAGAGATGTGTAAGAAGGAAAGAATTTTGTTCAACAATAGCAGCAGTGCCACATCGCTGACCAGCTGGAGCCCAGCCCAGCTGTGGCCCCGCAGCCCTCCCTTCCGTTTCCAGAGAGAAGTCAACGTGGCTCTACAGAGGCAGCCTGACAGAGGGCATTTGCCATCAGCCTCCATCTGAGAAACCAGTCATTCCTCAGGAAGCTTATAAAATTCTCTCTCTCTCTCTCTCTCTCTCTCTCTCAATCTCTCTCTCCCCCCTCCATCCTTTCTCCCTCTCTCTCCTCCCTCCCTCCCTCTCTTCTCCCCCCCTTAACTCCTATCATTTAAATCTGTTTCATGGCTTTCACATAAATATCTTAGAGTATTAGGTTCACCCAAGCTATTCTTGGATTTAAATGAAAAATTAGTTGCTTTTATTTCCTTGGGGACTTAATTTTCCTCAAAAGATGATGATTACACACTGACGCTTTATCTTCATGAAAGAGAGCAAGAGACAGAGAGACAGAAAGAGAGAGAGGCCATTCTGAGACCAATGTTTCGACCTCTCCTTCCTGATTACTATTTAAAGCACTTATTCTGACTCGGAGAAAATGTAATATATAGTTCCTTAATGTGTTTAGTTAAGGGCCTCATGAATCATGTGGATTTCTCCACAACCTAAGTGGTCATTATGCTGACCCAAGGGTGTGCCATTTGGTGGACACTTCATCTTTGTGCCCCTGTTTATTTGTAGTGAGCAAGCTCAGTTCTGCAAGACACTGATTAGAGGGACGATGGAAGTTCTTTTTTTCTCCCAGACGTTGCATACAGCAAAAAGCTGCCAAATACTGTTCACAGGATTGAAGATGCCCAGTTCTCTGACTTGATAACTATTTGGAATTGGGCTCCCAATTCTAGCTTAGTTCTCAATAAAGTTAAGACTACTTCTCATCATGAAATATTCCTTTGCAGGAACAACACATTAACTATAAATATTGGTGATTACACAACAGTTGTTGCATTTCAAACCTCCTTTTTAACTACAACACTCTTATCCTTAATCTTCTCAAAACTAATGAACCAGAGCTGCTTTCTTTGCTTACCATTGGATTTCAACTTTGCAAGGAATTTTTCTAAGGGGCGAGAGGCAGTGGGGGGATGGTGATGGCAGCGAGTTATTTAGTACAACTCTGAGCTGAGAGTGAGGGAGAGGCTATGCTTTCTTACCAGCTGTTATACATCAAGGAGAGATGGGATTCTGTAACCCTTTCCTGGTACACTGCTTCCAAACAAAAGCCAGGCACTCTCTTTTGATCAAGATGTTCCTATGAAAACAAACACACAACCAAACACTATAAATTAATTCAGATCTAAGTATGATTAATAAAACGTGACACTGAGTCTGTGTTTTGGGTGATCACAAGAAAATGTGAAAACACAGAGGTGTTAAACAGTGTATGTGTCACTGGATCTCTAGGCGCCACTTTTTGCTTCTTTCTCAAGGAAAGTCACTCTTTTCCACTGAGGCTTAGGGAAAGAAAACACTAATCTGAAAAACAAAGAAAAAAACCCAGGAGAGACCTGCCCTGGATCACATCCCAGCAGTGTATTCACATGTGCTTCCCTGAAGGGTTAAGTACAGGGCACCTCCCAGGAAATGACAAATGATCCCACCGCCAAAGTTTTGCTCACCCCCTGCCCCCCCCTCCCCAACAGCCAGACTTCTGACTTCAAATAGTTAGAAAAAGTGTTTGGTTTGAAATCATTCCTGAGGTTTAGTTTGCCTAACAAACCACATTCTTTTTACCCTCCTCCCCCAACCCAGTTAAAAAAAAAAAGAGGAAAGGAAAAATGACTTAAAATTCTGATGATAGATTTTCATAAAATTGTCCACGTTGCTTGCTATAGTGGGGAGAGGTTGGGCGGGGTTGGTTAATAGAGCTCCATAAAGTATATAATGCCTGTAGTTGCTAATATTTTTTTCTACATTTAGATGTATTTCATTGTCTTTTATGTTTTCTTCTTTACAAATTCAGTTCTTCTGGTAGTTTTCACTTACAGTTTTCTATTTCAACAATTTAACTCCATTTTAACCCTACCCCTATGAAGATACCAACTGTTTTGTGAATCTCTGGACCTATCAAACCTTTAAGTCAATGTCTGAGAGTTTTCTTTAACCTGCAGAGTCCTGGAGTCCACCCCTAAAATGTCTCACTCAATGAGCCCAGTTTGGGAATTTAAGAAGGACCACTGGTCCCCCAGTGATTTTAATACAAAGCTTGGCTTGGAAAACCTGCTACATAGTGTACACACACACACACACACACACACACACACACACATCGCCCACCAATGACTGCCATCAGAGAACAGGCATCTTTGAGTTTTATTTGTAATTCCACTGCAGAGGATATTCTATGTCTTTCTCTATTGCCAAACTTCCTGTAAAAGTAGCAAATCTGCCCTCGCATTCCTACTCCCTAATCCCACCACCCTCCTCCACTTACACTGGGTACAAACTGTCCTTCCTTCTAGTGAAAGTCTAAGACCCCTTAATACTAAAGTTCAATAGTCTTCTTTAATTCCCTGCACCTTAAACATATTTTCAGTCTTAATACTTGACCTACTTACCTTCTTGAAGCCCCTTCCTCCCTGCATTATGGAACTCCACACCCCCTCAATTCTCTTCCTGTCTCTTTGCCCTCCCTCTGGATCTTTAATTTCCTTCTGCTGCAAAAATTCCCCTAGATCTGTTCTAGCCTGTTTAGTTTTCCATCTCCACCAATTCTCTGGCAAACATTTTAAACCCCAGAGCTGCAACTAGCAGCTTCTCACTGGAACTTCCCAGATCTCTCTAATCCTGACTTCTCTCCTTTAATTTTTGTAAGAGTACTTCATCTGGTTCTTCCACTGTACCTCCAAACCACCACGTTCAAAAGAGGATTAATGTCCTCTTCCAAACCCACCGGTCACCTGGTGTTTTTTGAATCTGCAAATAGTAGCTCAGTTTTCTCAGTTACTAACACTTGAAGTTACATCATCTTTGATTGTTTTCTACCACTAACCCACAATATTCAGATAGGTATCCAGGCCTGTTGATTCTTCCACCCGCATATCTCTTACCCAAACTCCTTTCTATTCCCACTGCCAGACTATAAATTCTACTGCATTTCAAATGCTTTTTGAGGACAAGAGTATTAAAAGAAAGATTCAAAATGCTGAAGCTTAGATTAGATACTCCTTGGAAGACACATAGGATTTAGGTCAGTCAAAGGAGAGACCAGTCGGAATCTGATGGGAACTTCAAAGTGGGTAACGGTGCAAATGCAGCAGTGAGCATGGCATGGGCACAGACAGTGAGAATTTGACTAAGTCAAGTGTATCAGTCTGAGAAGTTACTCCTAACAAGCCGTACTTCTGTATAGTTCATCACCCTTGTGAATCTCCATCCTCTTGAAGCTCAGTTATCACTGAGTTTCTCTTTGTGATTCCATAAAGGAGTGGAAGTGACACTGTATGATTTCCATGGCTAAGACAGAAGTCTTAAAGTGTCTGCTTTAGTTTCTTAGAGTATTCTGTGGGAGAACAAATAAGAAATCTGACTGCTGTGCTAAAGCCTACTTGTAGGCAGTCTGTCAACAGCCCTGACTGCACCCAACCTTTTAGTCATCTTTGTTAAGGCAACTCATACTATATATGAACAAAGTTATCTTGGACCTTTTGTAACAGCTACTAGCTTAACCCTGAGTAATCTCAGGCAATACAGAATAGGACAGAATAATTGCCCAGTTCATCCAACTCAGCTCAGATCTATAAATCAATAATTAGGTGTTTTAAGCCACTAAATCTTGGGCTAGTTTGTTAGTCAGTAATAGATGACCAAAGCACAAAAGGCATATTTTGTATGTGTGTGTGGTAGAAAGTAATATACCTGTGTGTGTGTTATGTATAAAGTGTATGTGCATTTATATATATATATATATATATATATATATATATATATATATATATATATATATATATATATATATATATACTGGTTCCAAATTATGGATAGTTTTGAGAACATCAAGTAGACAGGCTGGGATAGGTAAAGAAAGCTCTTGATCCATATGATGAGAATCATAGCATTACAAGAAGTATATTTTGGTTGATATATACAATGGATGGTTGAGTAGCAAGCATTTACCAACATGATTTAGAAAATTTAGTGTCAAAAGTTGGTTATATTGATATTGAGAAAGCTCTTAATTGTCATGACAATTAGACAGGTCATTTGCTTGACAATACTTTGAAAATTCATTCTAAATTCCATATGAAATAAAATCTTGTTAACAGATGAAGGGGAGTCTAGAGGCATCAAAAGCAGCAGGTTGGGACAGCAATCTGGGTGCAGTATGATACATTCCTTACTGAAGTTGGTTTGGTTCCTCTCTAGCCTTATTTTCAGCCACTTTCTGCCCCATTATTTGTACTCTAGCCATAGTAACTATGGATGGTGACTTGAACATGCTGTACTTTTTTCTAAGGTTTACCATTGTTTCGTGCTGTTCCTTCTACCACCAATCTTCTTACCTATCATATCATTGCTATTTATCTTTCAACATGCATCTAGGGGTTTGTTTCTCTTGACAACTTTTCCTTGGTTTTTATAGTTTAAATAAAATGTTCTCACATCGGGATCTCTCATATCAAGAGTTTTCATATCAGGATCATTATTCTTTACATGATTCCATATCAAATCAATAGCATTTGTTGGCTTAGATATTTGGTTCCCTACTATACCTCAGTCTGAGTTTGTCTGGCACACAATAAGATCTTAATGATTGTTTTTCTTTTCTTTTTATTAACTAGAAAATTAGGGATAGCAATATAAAAGGGACTGAAACAAGTGACGTCTTACAGGAAAAAAAAATAGTATTTCGTGATTGATTGGATTTGGAGAAGACTATAGACGAACCAGAGATGATCCTGAGGTTTCAGATGTGTATGATAAGGACAGCATTACCACAGAGACTTTGAGTAAATGATAAGGATTCAAGTCATAACAGAAGAATTTTGGAAAACTTACATGTAATTATGCCGAATTGAGAAAATGGCAAAAATCCTAACAGAACTATCCAGAGATAGTTGCATACGTAAGGCTAACATTGAGTTTATAGATCAAGAGTCAACCTTTAGTGAGGGGCGTGCATTAGTGTGATAGTATTTTTATCTCCTTGATAAAAGGTCTTCTCAAAGGAATGGTGTAAAGAGAAAAGAGGAGGCCCATCTTTAGGGACCAAGGGGAAGAAAAGTTATACAGGAAAACTGAAGTAGGTCAGCATTAGTGAGATTATTAATGGTGATGTCACAGAAGCTAGTAGCAATGGTCTGCTATTCAGTAGTAGATGGATGCCTTGGACAATCTCAAATACATTCTATGCAAATCTAAGATCAAATTCACACATCAGCCTTTCCTCCCTTCCCCATCTCTGTTAATGATACCATTATCCATTCAGTATTCCAGAGGAAATCTAGGAATCATTTTCAATTCTTCCCTCAATCTTGATATTCTCAATGAAGCCTATGAACCTCTCCTTGAAATACAATTTTCCTCTCATGTCCAGACATCATGTTATATGATACAATTGCTTTTTAACCGCCTATTTCCAATATCAACTCCCTACAATCCATCCTTCCCTCTGCCAAGATAATTGTTCAAATACAAATCAAACCACAAGTCCTACTGAGAATACCTTAATGAGTCTCCTTTCCTTACAATTCACCTTTGTCTTCCATGATATGGATGTTGCCTACTTTATTTCTCCCTGGAGTCCTTACCATGAGCAGACCCCATGTTTTGGTCATGGGAAATTAATGATATGTAAGCATTTCAAGCACAATGTGCTGAAAAGTGAATTCATCATTTTTTAAAGCTCCAATCTCCTCTTCCACCAGGATTTTCTTTCTCAGAAATGTTACAACAAGGCAGAAACCTGGAAGTCATATTTGTTTCATCCCTCTTCCTGGTTCTCATATCCCAAATCCATCCCCAGGATTATCATTCCAGACACACCACCATTTGTCTCTCATCTGGAAGAGTCTCTTAAGTTGTCGTGTTCCACACACCTCTCCAATTTTTCTCTCCAAACCACAGACAGAGTTATCTTTCTAAACAAAATCTGGTCAGGGTTACAATTAGAGTGCAATTTAGGGTTAATTTGGCTTAGGATTTAATACTCCTCAGTGGATGCTTGTTGCTGTTAGGGTAAATTCCTTATGAAACCTTTCAGGGTCTTCCATGATTGCTCTCTGGCTAACCAGGAACATGCCTCTATATCCTCAACCCCTACCTCACCCTTCACCTCGCTTCACTAACTTGCACTCAACAAATATGACCTGTTATGGACTGAACATTTGTATTCCCTCCCAAGGCCAAGTGTTGAAGCACTAATACCCAATGTGATGGTATTTGGAGATGGGACTTTTGCAAGTTAATTGATAAGATTTGGATCAGGCCGTGAAGGAGAGGCCACTGTGATAGGGTTATTGTTCTTTTAAAAGGAAAAGAAAGACCAAAGAACAGAGTATTCTAGCTCTCTCTCTCTCTCTCTCTCTCTCTCTCTCTCTCTCTCTCTCTCTCTCTCTCTCTCTCTCTCTCTCTGTCTCTCTCTTCCCCCCCCACACACACACCCCTCTATCTTTCTCTCTCAAACAACAGCAAGATCACCATCTGCAAGACAGAAAGAGGGTACACATTAGGAGTCATAAATGAGCACCTTAACTGCCCAGCCTCCAGAACTATGAAAAATCAATGTATGTTATTTAAGCTGCATAATCCAGGGTATTTTGTTATAGCAACCTGAGCTAACTAAGACACCACTCCAGTTCTGAGTTTGTCGTTCCCTGAGTTCCTCCCTGTTTCCCATGCCTGTATCAAACCCTCTGTCATGTATTCCCATAACACCCTACATATTTCCTATCAGATGACTCATCAATTTATCCTGCAGACTTGTTTAATGCCTGTCTTTTCTGCTAGACTGTAAGATCATGAGGGCAGGAGTAATCTAATTTATACATTAGATTATAAATCTCTCCCACAGTGTCTGAGATGTAGTAAGCATAAAAAGCATTTAATAAATAAATGAATGAATAATTTAATTGCACCGTGTCACCATGCTTTTGCATATTCCTATTTATTTCCTGTGATGACAACGTGACAATTTTGACTCATCAAGCCTTAGCATCTATCTCTTCTTGAGGATCCACCTTGATAACCTCAAGCAAAATTAGATATCTCACTTCTTGTTTTCCTGCAGAAAGACCTGTATCACATTGTTTTGTTTTTCTCTCATACATCTCCACTAAATTATGAGCAACTTGAAGGCAATTATCATCTAAAGCATCCTTCCCCCCTCTGTGCCTATGATTCAATACATGTTTGCTAGATTAATGGATAAATGATTCACTTCAGAAGGAGGTAGGTTAAGTAATAAATAATATTTCTTCCAATATTGAGCAATGGAGCTATTCCAAGTATTCAGTGATTCTGGTTCTTCATTGCCATATTTGAAAGGTATTATAGTCAGACAAAAGTTGTAGAAAATAAGCATATAAATGTAGTCCATTTTACTTTAGGAGAATATCTTCAGTTACTTGTAAGACCACTTTGCCAATTCTTACTGTTTTCTCTGGTACATTTTTTAAGCCCATTCCTTATTTTTAAAAACAATTGACATAGTGGTTACTCCTTGATAATCTTTGGGAAATTCATCCAAAACATTCAATTCTGTACTATTTTAAGCTGTGCCATTAATTTCCACTACTCTTTCTTGAAAAAATTATTTTTCTATTAAGATCATTTAAGTTATCACTGTCATTTTCTGACTTTACTTTCTACAAATATTTTGGACATATAGTCTATAGCAGCAAAAGTTTAGTTTCAAGAATTGGTGAGCTATACTATTTTGACCTTTGCCATTGATTGGTCAAAAGACATTGATGGAACCACTTTATGTCTCTGGAATAACTCCATTATGCGTCACATTAAGTATAGCAATCAGGACTCTAAAAATAGAGCAAATGGTCTCTTACATCCCTTCCTGCTCCCTGCATCTGCCATGGAATTTCGTAGCTGCTGAATCTTTATTCTGACAGTTTCTTCATCTTGAAGGGAGGATTCTAACTGAGAAAAAATAGATAATAAATGTTTAACTTGCTTTATTTGTTTACTTTTAATTGAAGAAATATTTGGATACCCATCAGGTATTGCCATCGTAGTACACCCACCACCAACTCACTCATATTACGCCAACATACACCATTGTGCTTCCTTCCCTCTTTGTTCTTAACCCTCCCCATCCACTCCATCCTTTGCTACTTCAGTTCTGTAGTGAGCTATCAAGTGTTAGTTTTTAAGCTTGTCTTTCTCTACTAGTTTAGTTACTTTATATTCCACCTATTAGTGACACTATCTGGTATTAACTTTTCTCCCTCTGACTTATTTCATTTAGTGTCATCCCTCCAAGCTACATCCATGTTGCCTCAAATAGCATTAGTTCACAAGCAGTGAAATTGAATCAGTAATCAGATCCCTTCCCAAAATCAAAAGCCCAGGACCTGATGGTTTCATAAACGAATTCTACCAAACATTTAAAAATGAAGTAGTCCCTATCTTACACCAACTCTTTTTAAAAATTGAAAAGGAAGGAATACTACCAAACACATTCTATGAAGCCAACATAACACTAATACCAAAACCAAACAAAGACAACACACAAAAAAGAAAACTAAAACTACAGATCAATCTCTCTAATGAACACTGATGCAAAAATATTTAACAAAATCTTAGCCAACAGGATCCAACAATGCATCCAAAAGATAATACACCACGATCGGGTGGGATTTATTCCAGGGACACAAGGATGGTTCAACATCCGAAAATCAATTAATGTAATCTAACACATCAACAAAAAGAAAAATAAAAACCATATGATCATATCAATAGATGCTGAGAAAGCATTTGACAAAATGCAGCATCCATTTATGATAAAGGCCCTTGAAATCCTTGGTATAGAAGGAACGTTCCTCAACACAATAAAATCCATATATGACAAACCCACAGCTAATATTATCCTCAATGGTGAGAAACTGAAAGCCTTTCCATTAAGATCAGGAACAAGGCAAGGATGTCCACTCTCACCACTGCTTTTCAATATAATACTGGAAGTCCTAGCCAGAGCAATAAGACAAGAAAAAGACATTCAAGGAATCCAAATAGGGAAAGAAGAAATTAAACTGTCACTATTTGCAGATGATATGATAATATATACAGAAAACCATAAAAATTCCATAGAAAAACTACTCAAAATTAGAGACCAATTCAGTAAAGTAGCAGGATACAAAGTAAACGCACAAAAATCAGGAGCCTTTCTATATGCAAATACCCAGTCAGAAGAAAAAGAAATTAAGAGATTCATTCCCTTCAAAATTGAAACCAAAAAAATAAAATACCTGGGAATAAATCCAACAAGAGAGGTAAAGGACTTATACAAAGAAAACTATAAAACGTTGTTGAAAGAAATAGAAGAAGACACAAAAAAAATGGAAAGACATCCCATGCTCATGGATTGGAAAGATTAACATTATCAAAATGGCCATTCTACCAAAAGCAATTTACAGATTCAATGCTATTCCAATAAAAATCTCAATGACATTCTTCAAAGAAATAGAACAAATACTGATGAAATTCATATGGAATCACAAAAAACCCTGCATAGCTAAAGCCCTCCTGACTAAAAGGAAAGAAAATGGAGGGATTACAATCCCTGATTTCAAACTATATTACAGAGCTGTAATAATTAAAACAGCATGGGACTGGAACAAAAACAGACACAAAGACCAATGGAACCTAATAGAAAATCCAGAAGTAAAGCCACACATCTATGGACAACTAATCTTTGACAAAGGAGCAAAGAAAATGCAGTGGAGCAAGGACAGCCTGTTCAATAAATGGTGCTGAGAAAACTGGACTGCTACATGCAATAAAGTGAAGCTAGACTACTAACTCACACCATGCACAAAAGTCAACTCAAAATGGATAAAAGACCTAGATTTAAGACCAGAAACAATAAAATTTATAGAAGAAAATATAGGCAAAACTCTACATGACCTACATCTCAACAAAATCTTTAAAGACACATCCCCCAAAGTGAAGGAAGTGAAGGACAAAATAAACAGCTGGGATTACATAAAAATAAAAAGCTTCTGTACAGCAAAAGAGACATTAACCAAAACTAACAGACACCCTACTAATTGGGAGAAGATCTTTGCACACAGTACATTCAATAAAGGACTGATAACAAAAATCTACAAGGAACTCACACAACTCAACAAAAACAACCCAGTCGAAAAATGGGCAGAAGAACTAAAAAGGCACTTCTCCAAAGAAGAGAAGCAAATGACCAACAGTACATGAAAAAATGTTCATCATCACTCATAATCAGGGAAATGCAGGTCAAAACCTCATTGAGATACCACCTCACACCAGTGAGAAAGGTGCACCTTAAACATACAGGCAACAACAAATGCTGGTGAGGATGTGGAGAAAAAGGAACACTTCTACACTGCTGGTGGGATTGCACACTAGTCCAACCACTATGGAAAGCTGTATGGCGATTCCTTAAACTGCTAAAAATGGAGCTCCCATACAACCCAGCAATACCACTCTTGGGAATCTACCCAAAGGACAAAATCACAATAACCCAAAAGGATGCATGCCCCAGTATGTTCATTGCAGCACTGTTTACAATAGCTAAGGTATGGAAACAACCCAGATGCCCAAAAATAGATGACTGGATCAAGATGTGGGGCATATGCACAATGGAATACTATTCAGCATTCAAAAATGATAAACACATGCAATTTGCTGCGACATGGATGGAACTAGAAGGAATCATGCTCAGCGAAGTAACCCAGAAGGAAAGAGAAAAATATCGAATGGTTTCACTTATAACAGGGATATAGAGGAACCAAATATGGGAGAGACACCCATAGAGGGAGGGAGAGGACAAGGGCTCAAAATGGGGTAGAAAAGGGCACAAGGGACCATGGTGATGGGTCACGGGTGATTTGGTGGTGGGTTACCCAAGGGGAAAACAAAATGTAAAAGATATAAATAACAATTTAAAAAAAATTTTTTTAAGTGGCATTAGTTTTCTAATGCCATTTCTCTTTTTTGATTGCTGAGTAATATTCTATGTGTATATATACATGCCAAATCTTTTTGATCTATTCATTTGTTCTGGGGCACTTTGGTTTTTTCCATAATTTAGTGATAGTAAACAGCACTGTGATAAACATGGGAGTACAAGTTTCGAATTAGTGTTTTTGAATTTGGGGGCTAGATGCCTAGGAGTGGAACTACTGGGTCAAATGGCATATCCTTTTTTCATGTTTTGAGACTCCTCTATATTGTTTTTCTTAAGGGACAGACCAATTTGCATTCCCACCAGCAGTGAGAGTTCCCTTTTTCCACATCCTTGACAGCACTGTTGTTTCTGGACTTTTCCATATGGACCATTCTCACAGGTGTGAAATGGTATCTCATTGTGGTCTTAATTTGTATTTCACTAATAAAAAGTGATTGTGGACATTTTTTCATGTGCCTGTTGACTGTTTGAATATCTTCTTTGGAGAAGTATCTGTTTAATTTTTTTGCCCATTTTTTAATTGGGTTATTTGTTTTGCTTTTGTAGAGTTTTATGAGTCTTTTGTAGATCTTTTATATCAGTCCATTGTCAGATGCTTGATGTACAAATATTTTCTCCCATTCGGTTGTTTATCTTTTCATTTTAGTATATGTGCTGCTGAAGTGAACACGGGTGTCTTTTCATTTTAGTTATGGTTGCTTTCACTTTACAGAAGCTTTTTGTTTCAATGTAGTCCCAGCTGTTTATGTTCTCTTCTATTTTCCTTTCTGTTGGGGATGACTTTCTAAAGGCATTACTAGAGTTTGTCATGAAAAGTTTTGCCTATGTTTTCTTCTATGTATTTTATGGTTTCAGATTTTACATTCAAGTCTTTGAACCATTTTGAATTGATTTTTGTGCATGGTATGAGATCATGGTCTAGTTTCATTCTTTTACATGCAGCTGTCCAGTTTTGCCAACATAATTTATTTAAGAGGCTATCCTTGTTCCAGTGTATGTTTTTGGCTAGGTTGTCATAAATTAACTGTCCATGTAAGTGTGGGTTTATTTCTGGGCTCTCAATTCTATTCCATTGGTCTGTGTCTGTTTTTGTTTCAGTACCATGCTATTTTAATTATTGTGGCTGTATAGTATAGTTTGAAGTCCAGAACTGTGATATCTCCATTCTCTCCCTTCCTTGTCTAGATTGATTTTGCTATTTGGGATCTTTTGTGATTCCATATGAATTTCAATAGTATTTGCTCTAGTTCTTTAAGAAATGTCATTGATATTTTTATTATTACATTGAATCAGTATATTGCTTTGGGTTGGATGGCCATTTTTACAATGTTGATTTTTCCAACCCATGAGCAGGGAATATTTTTCCATTTCTTTGTGTCTTTTTCTATTTCTTTAAAAAGTGTGTTATAGTTTTCTTTGTATAGGTCTTTACCTCCTTTGTTAAGTTTACTCCTAAGTAATTTTTTTTGGTATAATAGTAAATGGGATTACTATCTTAATTTTTTACTCTTCTATCTCATTGTTTGTGTATAAGAAGGAAACTGATTTATGTGTGTTGATTTTATTCCATATCACTTTGTTAAACTGATTAATTTTAATTTTTCTATAGAATCTTGAGGATTCTCCATGCATATTTTCATGTCATCTGCAAATAATGATAGCTTCACTTCTTCTTTCCCAATATCAATTCCTTTTATATCTTTCTCTTGTCTAGCTTTAGCTAGCTAGAACTTCCAATACTATGTTGAGTAGTGGTGGTGAGAGTGCACATTTTTGTCTTGTACCAGATTTTAGTGTAAAGGCTTTCAGTTTTTCACTATTAAGAATGATATTTGCTATGGGCTTGTTGTAAATGGCTCCTATTACATTCATTCTATATCTGAATCAAATTCCATTGTATGGATATGCCAAATTTGGTTATCTATTCATCCATGATGGAGATTTTGAGTGTTTCTACCTTCATTATGGTGAATAATGCTGCTATGAATAGGTCAGCTTTTTAATGACTGAAATGATTTATCTTGCTATGGTTTACTGATTAGTCAAAATTTGCTGAGTATAATGGCTTAAGTTAATGTTTTAATGAATATTGGTTTTTTCCTTTAATTTAATTTTAGTTAATTTATATCCTTTACATTATTATGTATCCCCCATAAGTTTCCCACCACCAATTCACCCATAAACCATCACCATAATCCCTTGTGCTCTTTTCTCCCCTATTTTGGTCCCTCTTCCTCCCCCTCCCCTGCAGAATGTCTCTTGTTTGTGGTTGCCTGCTAGTTTTTGTTTTTGTTTTTGATTAGTGTGCTATTTTCTTCTGATTTCTCGTTTGGCCTCTTATATTCCTACTATAAGTGATACCATTCGATATTTTTTATATACCCAAAAGACACAAAAACAGTAATCCAAAAGGACACATGCACACCTATGTTTATTGAAGCACTATTTACAATAGCTAAAATATGGAAACAACCCAAATGCCCAAAAATTGATGACTGGATCAAGAAGATGTGGTGCATGTACACAATGGAATACTACTCAGCAATTAAAAATGATAAACTAATGCAATTCTCAGCAACATGGATGGAGCTAGAAGGGATCATGCTCAGCAAAATGAGCCAGAAGGAAATGAATATTGTAAGAGAAGGTCTCTCTCTCTCTCTCTCTCTCTCTCTCTCTCTCTCTCTCTCTCTCTCTCTCTCTCTCACACACACACACACACACACACACACCCTGTTTCTCCTCCAATTTTCTTCATTTCAAGTAATAATATCAACATCTACTTAGTAGACCATAGCAAAAAATTCTCCTCCATTTTCCCAATTTAACTGACCACTAAGTCCTATCAATTCTAAATCCTAAATTCCTCTCAGATCTGTCCATTTATTTCTGTCTTCACTGCTTCAGTCTTAAAGTAGGCCCTCATTATCCCTCACCTGTACTATGAAAATGCTTTTCTCGGTAATGCCCAGTCTTTGGACTCTTTCCATTGTTGCTTAATTATGTTACTGAAACAAATCTGATGGTGTCATTATCCTGCTTAAAGCCCTCCAGTGGTTCTTCATGGACTATATTTTAAAGGAAGACTCCTTAATATGACACAAGTTGTCCTTCATAATTTCTATTTTTCTTTCAATAACTTTGTTTTTCCACTGACAATTATACTCTAACTTGTAACTCAGAACATACATATTTCTCTTCCCCAAACATTTCCTCTTTCCCATCATGTCTTTATTCATTCAACAAATGTTAAATAAGTACGAACTCTGCCTCAAGCCACATTAAGTACTACTGATGCAGTGCTGAATAAGACAGGCTAGATCCCAACCCTCGGGGGACTTACAGCAGTGGCAATATTGACAATTGAGGTGGATAATTATATGTCAGGGGATCTGTCTTGTGTGTTGTGGCATGTTTAGCAGCATCCCTGTTCTCTACTCTCTGGATGCCAGTAGCACACTGTCCCCCTCCAGTTGTAACAGTCAAAAATGTCCCCAGATATTGCTAAAGGTCTCTTGGGGGCAAAATCATTCTGATTGAAAATCACTGTTCTGGGGCCTCCCCGGTGGTGCAGCAGTTAGGCACTGCACTGTGGAGCTGTCAGCAGGGGCAACGTGAGTTCGACTCCCAGCCCTGGAGATTCCCACATGGCGCAGCAGACCTCTCCTGCCTCGCCCGCTGCTCCCCTCAGCAGTATGTTTCCATCAGTCTGCCTGTTCTGCTCCCCACTCTGTCTCTGGTGAACCCTCTCGCTGCCCAACACCTCTGGCCTGTACCCCAGCTTGTGTGCATAAATAAATCTTTAAAAAAAATCACTACTCTGGAGGGAGATTATTATAACATTAAATTTGTAAGCACAAGTTATCATAAATGGCACCTGCTCTGCACTTGTACTGTCTCCCTAAGAAGAGTTTTCCTCTCCTTTCTGCCTGGTGAATTCCTCCAAGAGTCAGTTTCAATGCTCCCCTCCCCAGTAACCCCAGCCAAAGTTCCCAAACAGAATCAGTTACTTCTTACCCTTTGAGCCTCCTTATAGACTTACTTAGATCTTGCTAATACATTGTTCACAGTGTAAGTGAAAAATATCTTTGTCTAATGAGCTCATGTATTTATTTTCTAAAGTTAGGTGAAGTAATTTCTCCCCGTTAGTAAATTATTCCTACTTCAAATTTAGCAAACAAGGGAATTCACTATATGCAAATTTAGTTTTGTATGTTTTCCCAACCACGGGAATTTTAGTTCCAGTATATAAGAATTATGAGTCACTTCTACTGGGGATAATTAGAAAAAAATGGAGTGTTGGGAATAAAAAAAGTAAGGTAAAGCAGATGGCATGGCAATAACAGAGGTTTTTGCCTTGCAGCTTTAGGAAATAAGGGAATCGAGGAAGACATAAACCAGGACCTTAAAATGGCACTCCCGCAGCTGCAAAGAAGAAGGCAAGTGATTTTTATGTAAGAAGGTCCTGATGGCATGTGCTTTGGGGAGTTACCTCTGGGAATGTGAATGCAGGAGTCAACAATTCCAAATCATAAAGTCAGAAAGGCATTGCATATTTGGATGGAGAACGAGATACAGGGGAAAACTCCTTTCTTATGCTTATTATCTTCAGTAAAGCAAAGCAAATTTATCAGCATTTCAGTGGAGTGATAGAGAGAAAGACCCTGAGAAAGTTCTAATGAGCAAAAAATGGTAAGTGAAAGCAACTGTACCATAACTATTATTAGTAATTTAAGATGTGAAAAATGTCACTGATATTCTCTTTATTTTGCAAATTGTTTTGCAAGTTTCTACTTTACAGACAACACAAAGATGTATGAGGGTTTGCATTTAGTCCCTCTATAGCTTTATTTTCCCCCTAAAATTTTAAATAGCTCAATGGAGATATCTCCTGACCCGCACAACTGAGGAAATGCTGTACTGATAACTCTCTATAGAGACTGGAATCTATATTTTGTCCCTCAGTCTCTCCCTGTATCTAGACCTGGCACAAAACTGTGACTCCATCATTTGTTGCGTATAAAACCCAAAACAAGATGTAACATAGGAACGGGAAAAACCCATACTCTTCTCTCAGAGGTTCTAAGAGAGAGAAGTAGAGACTGGGAACAGTCACAGCAAAACTGGACTCAGCTGCAGACAATGGCTGGAAGTCAGAAGTAGGAAACTCAGGGAGATAATTAGCATCTGCTGGGCCAAGCCAGACTGCCATCGGCAAAGTCCTTCAAGAAGGAATGCAGATGTTGCAACAGGTGCTGGAATATGGAGCCCAGTGGAAGCGCCACTGATGATCCAGGCAGGCAGAACTGCAACAGTAACCAACAATGAACATAGAGATATGTGATGGAGTGTAGGGACAGGACCCCAGTCACAGCGGTGCCAGGAAAGGACTGTAAAAGATGAGTTGCCAAGATCACATTAAAGGCCCAGTTTTCAACATTGTATCTTGCATGGACAGCAGTAGATTTCTTGAGTGAGTGAATGAACGAACGACAGAATAGACTGAGTATAGCTGGTCATAAAGGAAACAGGCACATTCTCTAAAGAGGAAAACAAGTGAAAGAAGAGAAAATACAAGTTAGTTGAAAGAATTAGCATAAAATTCAGATGCAGGTTTAGAAATGTGAAGCCCAGAAAAAAGAACAGTGCCACAAAGTCAAATCCAATACCTGCAATTAGACAATGCCAGAATTGGTACTTCTTAAATTCATCTTACACAAGGACAGGGCCAATTGCCAAAGTCTGGAAAGCACTGGATATGTAGGTGTGCATAAGTGGGCACAGTTGTGAAATAAGAACCCTATCAGAAAACCCAGCAGGGATTCACAGACAGAAACAATATCTTCTGTGATTGCTTTAACCCAGCATCTTGCACATCCTGAAGTTCTGAATAGAAGATCTATTCTCTTGCTTACTCTCCTGGGTGCTTCAGAACGAAAGACCATTTTTTAAGACTGTGAAGTGCCATTTTTATTCAAGTAGCAAAACGTGACATGGGAACTACAGGGAACAGAAGCATATGTCTGTGATGTCAATATAGAAATACAATGCTTCAAAACATCATGTAGACCTTTGGGGGCATTTTCTAGAATGAGTAATGGATTAGCAGTAAACCATGAATCTTTTCTGCCTCACCTGATCTTTTTAATTACCCAGGGAATTACAGCCAGGCCCAAGGAGTGGTGAAATCCAGGGTACTGGTGACAAGGAGGAGTTAATTGGTCCACAGAGGAAGTACGGCTACAGCCCAGACTTTATTAGTACCAACTTCTAACCATTAGGCCAATCACACTCAGTTTTGTTGAAGAGTTAATATACTCTTCACATATTTTTCCACTCTAACTAGTATGTTGCCCAAATACAATTTTGGATCAGCAAAAAAGGATTAAATCTCATATTTTCTTGATGTTACAAACTCTATCAGAATAATTAATAGCCTTTCAGAACACCTAGCTACTCAACACCTTAAGCCAAGAGGAGTCAAGAAAAGAAGCATCAAGAAAAAATAATTGGAGAGAGCGCAGAAATGGATATGAACGAGGGCTTTTCAGAGTTACGAGAATAGAGAGTAGTTAACAGCTTTAAACTGAATTCTGATACTTTTCCATCTTCCATCATGCATAGATCTGTCCTCCATAATGTTAGATTTCGATGTATCAAATTCAACTTTAATCATAGTGGTCACATTCCTCAATATTAGTAATTCCAAACGATAACATGATCAAAATCACCAAGCAGGGCTGTTAAAGCACAGATTATTGCTACCGAGTTTCTGATTCAGTACACCTGAGATGGAGCATGTATTTTTGTATTTTAACAAGTTCTAAGGTGATACTAATATTATTTGTTCAAGAACCACACTTTGAGAATCACTGATTTGGAGAAGACTTTCCAAATCATTTATTGATTAAATATTGTTGCCATGTTATTCAGTGGGCAGTATTTTGGGATCTGGTTGGAGATGTGAATAAAAAAGACAGTCTCTGCTATTAAAGACCTCAAATGAAGTGAAACTAACCGGTGCATAAACTCCTTCAATTATTAATAAACTATCACTGTGAGATATATATATATATAACACTTTATATTATATTTATATTATATTATATTATACTATATATTATATTATATAGTATACTATATATAATAATTATATTAATTATATAATATAATTATATAATATTAATTATATACTATATTATTATATTATATGTTATATTTTATATTTTATATTATAATATTTATATTATATTATACTTTATATATTATAATATATATCATATATATATTATACTTAGAAGTACCAGGCATTCTGAAAATGTACATATCCCATTCTAGAATACCTGGGAAACTTAGACAAGATACTTCACCTCTGTTAGCCTCATCTTTTTAACCTGTAAAATTTGGAGATAATAAAATATATCCCCCAATATTTAGAAAATTGTTAGATCTTTGAGATAATTTATGTAAAATTCCTATAATGTGGAGTCATGATGTCACATTAACTAACTAGTAGGTTATCCATGCAAGCAGACAATTCCAAAAGTCAAAATGAAACTTTAAACTCTACCAGTTTGTCAGGAAGACCATTAATTTAATCCATGTCTTATTTTTAAATGATGAAATATAAATTATATAAATTCTAAACATTGTATCACAAATCATTTTTATAATTTTTTTTCTATGTGTAATATAGGAACCAAAGAGAAAATATTTTGATTGAAATTAATGTGTGACTCAATCAATTATCAACACCTGGAAAGTGTCTGGCAATAGAAATAGAAGTATCCCAATTTCTTCTATCTACTGAAAATAACTGGAAAATATGAGTCTGGAAACCTAGCCAAACAAAGTTCTAATAAGCCAGAGTAGAGTTTTGGAATACATCAGCATTCTGGTGCCCTTCAGTTTAAGGATGGATTTGGAAGTAGCTGAAGAAATGTAATCAGCATCTTCTCAAAGAGACAGGTAGACTTAATTGAAAGCTGAAATTTATGTGCCTTAATATATCCCAATGAATTATGGGCCTTAGAATAGTCAATAACAAGTTATCACAAAATAACTATGTCCATAAGATCTGTATGCCAAAATACTCAGTCATGCGTAAGTAAAAGATGGTTGCTTATTTTCATATTTCTAAACTTGAAAAATGGGACACTGAATCCCAGATTAACCCTCCATATTAAACTGGAATTCATAAACTAAGATAAATTGATTCTGTCTACACATTTTAACGGAAACTCCTAAAACAAAACCCTTGTCATTCATTACCAAGTTAAAAAAATAACTTGAAAGCACTTAAATTCTCCTTGCTTCTATACTAAAAAGCAAGTAAGCAGAGTATAACTTAGGAAACCTAAAGAAGGAAAAGAACATTTCAAAGGAAGGCTTTAAAATGGGTCCTAGTGTTAAGATTAAACATCTGCTTCCAATAGTATTATTGGTACATGCATACTTCTCTTCCATATTATTCCTAACACCACCTTTAAACTGTACCCCAGTTCTCTCCTATAATTAAAATTCTATAATTAAAATTACACTAGATGTACTTATTACCTCACCTATTACTCTTCCACTTCCTCTCAGTGGAATAGAGTTTATTCCACTAAAACCACCCTCGCCAAGGTCACCAGTGATCTGTAAGTTGCTAGTTCAATCTCTTCAGCACTTACTTGACCTCTCAGAAAAACATGAAACATTTTAGTATCCAAAAATCTATGCTCTCTTCTCTGCTTCTCCCAATCAACTTGCTCCTTTGCCTTTTGTGATGTGTGTTTTTTCCTCCATCCCATGTGACTGTTCCTTCTTATTCACTTAGATATTTCCCTCTTCTGTCCACTGCTTACATGCTGGAGTTCCTTGCCGTTTAATCCTAGGTTTTATCATTGTTTGTTTTCATTCACACATACAACCTAAGGGATTTCCTTCATTCATTTGACATCAGTCATCAGGTGACTCCTCCCTCGTCCATAAATCCACACAATGTATTAGTTTGGGACTAAGTGCCTACTTATCTAGACCTATCCACTTGGATGGTCTACAGTCCCCCGAAACTGAACAGACCCAGATTTGACCTCTTTATCTTCACCTCCCCAGTCAAAGCCTTTTCCTCCTCAAAATGTTCCCAACTCAATGGACATGGATGACTCCTCCAGGAAGCCAGTTCCTACAGTCAAAAACCTGGTGATGCTCTCCAAATCCATGTCCTCCCTCTTCCTCTCTCCCCACAACCTAACATCAGACTTTTATTCCACTTCCAAAATATTTTTCAGTCCTATCAACTGTATGTGCACTATCCCAGTTCAAGCCACCATCATTTCCTTTTGGAGTCAGTGCTGCGGCCTCCTTACTTGTCTCTGTCTCTGCAGTGCTCCCCTTATCATCATTTATACTGCAGCCAAAGTCATCATTTTAAAAGTTCTCTCTCATTATAAAATTTCTCCAGTTAAAATCATTTAAACACTCCCCACAGCACAGTTAAGAAAAGACAAACATCAGAATATCGCCTAAAAAGTCCTTTTTGATCTGGTTCCTGCTAAATCCACCAATTTCATCCCTAGCTCCTTTCTCTAACCTCCTTTCCATAATCCCATCATGTTGAAATACTTCCATTCCTCAGAAGTGCCAGATTTTCTAAAATCTGTGCCTGGATCTCTCCCTCATGTCTTCTTAATCACATTCATATTCAAGGTTTGCATATGTTGCCCCTCCAGGAAGTCCTCTGTGATGCCACTCAGCTAAATCTGGATTTGGTGCCCATCTTAAATCCTCCTGTAAACGTATTAGTAGCCTGTGCCCCCCATCGCAGTACTTCCCACCCTTTTCTCTATCCTCCAACAGATTATAATTTCCTGAAGGCAATGACTATGTTATTTTGTTTGAATAGTTATGTATCCATCAACTAGTACAGTGCCTGGCACAACACTAAACATTTCTTGAGTGAATATCTACTTGGTCACATTTAAAATAATCAGCAGTAACTGAATACCTTAATTGATATAATGTAGGCAGGAATCTCCAAGCCTTCCAAACAAATATCACAGAGAGAAGTCAGTCCTCAAACCTTTCAGCAACCAACTTAATTATCAGTTAATACCTCCTTAGCAATTGTTTGACAATCAACTCAATTAGAATGAGAACTAGAATGAGATGGTGGAGTAATTCGGTGCTTTCCACAGAGTGGATCCTCACTAAGTGTTTGAAAAGAGATGTCAGTCAGATGCTTACTTCAATCAGAGAAAAAAGGGAGTGGAAGGATAAGACAACATGGTCTTATCCAGCTGTTCTGCATTCCCTTTTTAGCCAAATCTTCAACCGTTCCCTTGCCATCATTTGCGGTATGGTCCACCTTGTAACCTTTAGGCTGTAGGGAGCTGAAGAGATCTTTTTTTCTGAAAATGATTTAGGAATAGGAATCCGATGGTTAACTGTCTAACAGCCAAATGTGGGAGTTATGTTTTCTCTGCCTCCATCCATCCATCCCTTCCCTCCTCCAGTCTCAACCTCTATGCACTCACCACTCTCCTCTCTTACTCTTTATTCTCCTGCTCAGTCTGCAACCTACCCCTTCCCCTCTTTACCTGCCCCCCCCCCACTCGCGCCATCCCATCACAGACATCACCAGGGCCCTCCCTTTAGGCTCTGGGGCAGCTCTCTGCCAGCTCCACCCCATCCACACAAAAATTTTCTCCTTGACTGGAGGCACAAAATATTTAACAGAAATCCAAATTAAGCATTAAAGAATCCCTCCTATAGCACAAATATTTAATGAATTCTTTTCTCCCAATGAGTAAGAGAAAGAGAGGAACAAAATAATGGGTAAAATTGCTGGAACTGGAATCTGCCTCCCACTTAAAAAGAAACAAATCCCCTTCAGTTTTCTTCATGTACATTGTTTCCTCTAGATTTGGGGCCTCCCACCAAATGCTAAGACTGCCTGCTTCAAACCCTGCCACATCAGCAGGGCGGAGCGAAAGGCAGCATTTGGTATTTGCATCAGTTTCCAGGAATGCTTTCAAGTTATCAGTTCACTCTGCAGAGATGTTTTTCCTTTAAGTTTATAAGTGTTTGAACTTAATGTTTCTCTAATTCTCAAAAACTAGCTGAAGATGTTTTTATGCTAAAAAGGAAATTATAATCGCATGTCCAAAAAAATGCTCTACAGTTTATAAAGTATCAAATTTAACTGTAAATTCTTCCTTGGAAACACCCTCCTAGACATGACCAGACACCCTTTCAAATTCCTTCACTCCAAGTTATTTCAGAAAGACTCCCAAAGTTACCTCCCAAGTCTATGTCTTTGATTAGAATGAAGGAAAAGTTGATTATAGTTTTGGGTTTTCTCTTATTTCTGTTAATGTTTTTGTCTGTTTGCTTCTAAGTTTAGAGGAAGCAAGCAGTTTAAGAACATTCAATTCTTTTGGTTTATAGCACTTGCTGTGGAGTTAACTTATGCAGAATATCTTCCTTAATGTACACAGAAAAAGGAACAAAGAGATGGGGATAAAAAAAAGGAAAAAAGATTAGCAAGGAACTATAGCCCATTTGTTTCTGTTTTGTGGAGCCAAAATTGACAAAAGATACCCTTTGTACAATGACTTCTGGAAGAGGGTGGCACCTTAACTAGTCCAAGGCTGTTTCATGGGGGTGCTGGTAAACAGGGGTACAGCCTGAGATGGTGACCTTTCCTCTGGACATGGAATGACATCTCAAGAGGGTTTGGGATAGGACCATACACTGAAGTTGACTGCAGTTTTTTCACAGATCTCAGGAGCTCTTCTCACCCTCAGTGCCTCAGGGTTAAGCTCCCAGCTCCTGTTCTCCCTAGTGGGAAGCAGAGAGTGGAATGGAGAGAAGGAAGATGGATTTGCGGAGAGTTAGCATCATCACATTGATGGGGACTCTGCTTGGGTTGTTACCCAAAAAGTCTGTATTCCAAACTTGAATTAGAAGCCTCTAGAAGAACAGAGGTGTTATTCACAAAATGTGGAGAAAAGCTAGGACCAAAACAGTAAGGTGGTTGGGCATAGTGTGAAAAAGTGGGGTCACTGTATAAGCAGTGAGGTGAAGTGGGATTGAGGGGCTCTTTGGAGGGTTTTCTAAGTTCAGACTCAGGAGGGAGCTGGTGAATCCAAAGAAGGCTCTAGGGAAGGAGATTGGGGAAGGAGCACTGGTAACCCGAAAGGGAGGGAGCAGATTCTCCACTGCAGCCTCATAAAGGAGAGCCCATATAAGAGAGGTGTCCCTGGTAAGTCAGTTGCAGTTATTTTGCAGGGCTAGTCAGTCCCCCCAATCTTGGTTTAGAATCAGCCTCTGCCTGGGGCAGCCAGGAGGTAGAAGGACTTCTAAGGTTCGATCCAGTCTCTGGTGTGCGTAAAGCTTAGTTTCCTTGGTGCCGGGGTGCCACAAGGCCCCCTAGCCTCTGCCCACCCCACCTACCCAACAGTAGCAGTTCTCAGACTCTGACCCAACCCTCGATAGAAAGAACCCTCCTCTCACCCTCCCCCAGAGCCAGAAGAGCAAAAGAGCGTTACTGCTGAAAAAGTAGGCTCACACGTCCCAAAGTTGAAAAAAAAGCTGGACGGGGGCTGGAAGGGGCGTGATGCAAGGAGTGGGGAAGGGGGGCGGGTTGCGCCACGTTGTCTGGTCTGCGCTCCCAGCTACCCTGTTCCCCTGCCCTCTTTGCGCCCTCCGGGCCCTGTCCACCTGCTGGTGGCCCGCAGGGCACCAGGTGAGGCAGGGCTGGACAGCTCCCGCTTTACTCTCGGAGCTCCCTTCCCCTCTACAGGTGTCCGGTTTCCCCAAGGTCTGCAAACGGCCCCTGTCCGTATCTGTAGAGCGCTCCGACGTGTCCAGAAGTGCTTCCAAACTTGGAGCGGGCAGGGGAGGGCGGGGGCTGGGGAGGGCGGAGGTATGCAGACAGCGAGTCAGAGTTTCCCCCTTGAAAGCCTCCAAAGTGTCCACGTCCTCAAAAAGAATGGAACCAATTTAAGAAGCCAGCTTCGTGGCCACGTCCCTCCCCCCTTTGCTCCCTCCTCTGCGCCCCCGCAGTCTCCTCCCAGCTGTGGCCGCCCGGGCCCCCAGTCCCAGCCCTCCCATTGGTGGAGGCGCTTTTGGAGGCACCCTCAGGCCAGGGAAACTTTGGCCGTATAAATAGGGCAGATCCGGGCTTTATTATTTTAGCACCAAGGCAGCAGGAGGTTTCGGCTAAGTTGGAGGTGCTGGCCGCGACTGCATGCCTGCGCCCGCCAGGTGATACCTCCGCCGGTAACCCAGGGGCTCTGCGACACAAGGAGTCTG
The DNA here is from genome assembly GCA_004024925.1 of Scalopus aquaticus. NCBI lineage: Eukaryota > Metazoa > Chordata > Mammalia > Eulipotyphla > Talpidae > Scalopus > Scalopus aquaticus. The sequence goes on along the minus strand of PVIJ01000385.1, from coordinate 69,509 downwards.
CATGTCTGAGTGGTAGACATGCTCAGCTTTGTGGATACGCGGACTTTGTTGCTGCTTGCAGTAACTTCGTGCCTAGCAACATGCCAATGTAAGTGCCTTCAGCTTGTTTGGGGCAGGCGGGGAGAGAGGTTAGAGGATGGGCACCCTGGTCTGAAAAAGAAAAGCTAAATCCCAGTTCTAAGTGCAGTTTGGAGGGAAGGCTCCTTGGCATGTGGGAAAACGCTGGTGTTGGTAAGAACATGGAAATTACTTTGGAAATGAAAACATAAAAGGCTCAACTCTCGCCAAGAGTTAGGAAACTTTTCTCTTGACTCAGAGTGAGACTGTTAAATTGATCTGGAAGCTGGGGTGAGAAGATTAAAGGGAACGTTAAGTCTTTTCCTCGAAGCATCAGATATTAGCAGCTGTCGGTAAGAAGGAAGTGACACGTATAACCATACGTGTCTCAGACCTCCTAACTGCACGGGGGCCTATCTTGTAAAACGTGAGGCCTACTTTAAAAACCCTTTAAGTTAGTAATGCAAAACTCGCCCACTGCGAGCTTTTTCCCTCTGGGCGTAGTGGGACTTGTCTGGATAATGCTGATGACTATAAGGCGCCCTCTGCAGGGAGGACAGTGGAAGCGCAGAGGACCAAGCCTTAAGGCTACAAGAATCCCCATTAAAGACGACCTACAGGTTTACGCAGAGTGAGGGGCATATCTGATTAAAACCATTCCCCATACCTAGTCGCTGTATCTTGTAAAGGAAAACGGATACTACTTGAAATGGATACATTCTGAAAAATAAAGTGGCTTCTCAGTTCATTATCCATTCATGGAAACTGTAACATTATTTAACAAAAAGCTGCTCTCCTTTTGTGGGGGCTTAGAGTTAGTGCCTCAATATATTCTTGGTGACCATCAGACATTCTAAACACAGCAAGCTGGGAAATACAGACAGTGAGATGAGACTTAAGTGACCAGGGTCTTTCTCATGACTTTGCCACTAATTTATAATGTGACCTTGGGCAAGTGAAAGTTGGCCTCTTCTAAAATGGGGATGGAGGGACTCTTAAGGCCACCTTCCAGTTGTAGGTTTTGAGGCCATGCTTTCATGTCATATAAAATGAAGAGAATCAGCCTGGTTTTGTCTCTAAGAAGGTTGCCTAATTACCAGACAAAGATACTGACTTGGCGGGTATGAGAGGTGTTTGACCACACCCATAGCCCAACTCTTTGCTCCACCCACATGCCGCGTGTCTATCATTGCATCATGACAGATGCGTTCCTCTGTGTGTTTTTCTTCCTTCATCCACTTTCAATATATACACTGTGGATGTCTAAGGGCTAATTTTTTCTTCTGAACAAAGTTACATGACCAAACTCATTTTTTTATGAGATAGAAGGATGGAAGACAAGAATTGTTTCCTAGAGAAAACATGGACGTTTGAAAGAACAAAAGGCAACTCACCTTCCAATCAACAGCCAACCGTGATCTGAAATAAAAGTTAACAAATGCCCATTCTTCAAAATGGCTCAGTCTGAGTAATTAAAAGGCAAATTTCCAAAATCATAAGGACTTCAGCTAATCAAGTCCAGGCATAATTATTCTTCCTACTGATGGACACAATGAAGTAAACATATCATTTTCCTAATTTAAAAGTAATTCTCATAAATTGCCCTTAAATGTCAGTGCTGGATGTGGTCCACCCTCCTGAATTGTGACTGTTGCAACAGATGTTCTCCCTCCAAATGACACACTTCTTGGCCACCTAATTAAAGCAGTTGGGGGCGGGGGGAAGGGAGGTGATTCACCTTGTTGCCAGCTTGGCCACACTTATATCCTGTGTTAACCTGTAATTTTTATACCGTAGGAGAGGAATTCAGTCTTTAAGAATTTACAGCAATTATGGCAAAGGGGGAGGAAGGATATTACTTTAGTGTATTTTTCCCATTGTTTTTCAAGATCTTTAATCCACAGTTTTTCCATTTATAAAGAGCAATTCCTTCTTAGGGACAAAAGTGATACATATTGGTAAAATGGCCTTACCTAATTTATGTGAACCAATTTAAAGCAAAATTTCAAACGTCCAAATGAATCCATTTCATAATGACTAATTTGCAAATTATGTTCTTTTGAAATGTGTCCTTTTGAAAACAGACATTAAGAATAATACAAACTCAGTGAGGTTCTAGATAACTTTAATGTTTTATAAAAAACAAAATCTATTTTAGGTAACATACTTTTCTCAATTTTCCCTTTTTTAGACTTTTAAGTATCAAAAATTATCTCAATCATAAATTATTTCCTCATCAGTCTACTGGTCTTGCTCACATTCAGCAACCCACCTGTGCAATTTATCAGCTTAATTACTAAGCATTAGAAGTATCCTTCAGACACATTAATATTTCACAATATTTATGAAATAGTAAATAATTAACAATTTAATTCAAAATATTTACATATTAATCTTGCAAACAAATCACCCTGCTGATCCCTGTCATACTTTTGACCTGCGTAATTTCCAAGTTATTAGAATATTCTTAATTAAGATACAATTGATTCATTAAATAGGTAAGTCAATTTAATAAACAATATATGTGTTAATAATCACTGCTATTGATCAAGAAAATTATACTAATAATTATTTCCTACTTTCCTCTTCCTACTACAGCTTTACAAGAGGTGAGTAAAATTATTTTTAGAATTTTTTTTTTTTAATTTTGATTTCCATGGCCACAGCAATGTCTTCTCTGGGGATGGAAGGAGAGGCTACCTTGATATTGTCCACCCTGAATTTCCAAGGAAACCAAGAGTAATGATAGTCAAAACCTTCCTGGCTGCCTTTGAAAGTACCCACCCCCAATTTCCGAAATGGGGCAGGACTACTGAATAAAGACTGCCCTCATAAAAACAAATACACATAAGAAATAGAATGAATAATCCAGTGGAAACTTGGTTTTAGTGACAGCTACTGTGTTACTACAATGGCAACTGCACAGATATAGACACTCATGTCTCTCTTGGAATCACTTGCAAGAGTATTATGAACAAATTCTTAGCTCATGAATTGAATTTGAGACATAATTACAGATAAGTATACATTTTGCTTGTACATATTTAATATATTGGTAAAATTCTAACTGTATTTTGAAATATTAGTATATAGTAAAGTGCAATGGAATGCATTCTATTGTATGTTAATGTGTACCGCAATGAATTGGGAACCATTTAAAATTATACACACACACACACACACATACACACACACACACACACACACACTATTTCGTCATAATGATTTTTTGTTTATTCTTTTCTAGGCAACTGCAAGAAAGGTAAGAGTTGAGTACTTCTCTATAGTATCTGAAATGATTAGAGATAATTTATAGTTTAGCTAAATTAATAGTAGATTATAGAAGGAAAATAATTTGTCAAGATTTTGCTCACATGAATATGTATTGGTTAAGCCATAATATAATGTTGCTTTGATGTTTAAGATTACAAAGCTTTATTATCTTCCAGAAATTATCTCATTATACTTACATTATACAAGATGATGATTTACATACTAAGGAAAAAAGTTGTTTTTATTCTCCAGATGGAATAAATATTATGTTAATTATGCGTAGTAAATGAAACTTTGTTTTAAAGGAGTCTGACTATATAAATATGCTGTTAATGATGTAACGAAAGGGTAATTTTATCTGCAGAAGTCATCTTTCTAAGAATCGTACTAATATTGATATAATGACTGGAGATAGAGCCTCCAATCTCCCAATTTAAAAGGGAGATGTAATTATAATTTAAAATATACTTGTATCTCTTGCATTGTGCCATTTTTACAACTACTATCTCTAGATTGTAGTCATATCTTTCTTACCAACAATTATTATCAAGAATGCTTTGCTCATTTGCTGGAAATTGTTTAGATATTTACTATCATGCTGTTTGCATCTTCCTTGCAGGGTCCAACTGGAGATAGAGGACCACGCGGAGAGAGGGTGTGTAATTTTTGAATAATTGGGAAGCTTTGGCTCATATTTGAATGGCTACATATTAGAAACTACAAGACACTGACAATTTATAAGAATATGCATCCAGATAATTGCACCACCTTTTAAACAGATAGTGCCCTAAAGAGACGAATGAGCATTATTATATATAATCAACATTCTTATCCTTTATTTTTTAAAAATCAAAACTATTACAGACAACCATATTCTTTGCATAGCCTATCTTTCTTTGTGTTTAGTTGACCTGTCCAGCATATACATAATGGAAATGTATCTATGTAACACTACATAGTCCTCTTTTCAACAAGTTTTGTTTGCTTTTCAAGTAAGATCTGTTAGGTAGCCTGGGAATAACAGTGGAATAGCAGTCAACGTGTTTGTCTAAATTAAAAAATATGCAAGTTAGACTTACATTTCTTCATGGTATTCTTAGATCTCCCAGCTATTCTTATTTGAGTATTTTCTAACTGCATGGCTTTGTATCCTATGGTACTTTTGTCAATGTATAAATACCTATTTGTTACATCTACCAGGTACTGTAGATGTAACGTATTTTACTCAAGCAATCTATTAGTAAATTATTTTGGCAACATAAATAATTAATGATAGGAAATATGCAGGATTCTCTACTCTGTGATAAAAATGTCTTTATTAATGATCATATCAATTGATGTACTATTCACACATAACAAGTGAGAACAACTGAATAAGTCCATCGCAGAAACAATCAATAGACATAGCACATCACTGTTCATTGTTAATGATATGAAATATATAGAATCATAAATTTTAGCTATAATTTTGATCTTTATTTGAATAGTGGAACTCCACTAGAGATTAATATTTGTTGACTGAGATAGTCCTCTAGGAAATCGCCCTTGCCCTGTGTCTTCATAATCTGTTAATAAAGCTCATTCTCAAATCAACCTATGGCATAAGTAAATATCAACCAGTGACAAATATGGCATGTTAAATTTCGACGCCACTTGCACATTGAAAGGTCTAACTGATTTAACTACATTTTCCTAAGTCTCCTTTTCTGGTTCTGACTAACACTGACTCTTCACTTTTTGCATAACAGGGTCCCCCAGGCCCACCAGGCAAAGATGGTGATGATGGGATCCCCGGCCCTCCTGGTCCACCAGGTCCTCCTGGGCCCCCAGGTCTCGGCGGGGTAAGGTGTCTCAAGTATTGTAACTTTTAGCTAAATTTAGTTTCTTATACCTCAATTGGAAAGAAGGCTTATTGTGGAATTTATTAGTAGTAGTTAAGGAAAGTCTGCTATTTGGAAATTAGTATATTTTATTTCATTTCTTTGGTTTCTTCATTCAAAATTCTGCTTTCCCCATTCTCTTTGTGAGTCCTTGTCAATTACAGGACTGGTCTTTGTGTTCAGTAAAGGTATCTGCAGCCCTCACGACCATTATTTAATTTGGGTATTTAATATCTTTTATCAGTAGAGCACAAATAAGAGGTGTTACATTATTAAAGAGTTTGATTAGACTGAATTATAAGTGAAATCCCTGATCTTAAGCAATTTTGCAAACATCCTACTCTTTTTATTCTCCTTGGCTTGAAGTCTGCTGAACCAACATACAAAGCAGTTTTAGGTTTAATTTGCTTGAAACTAATTTGAGAAAAGTACATTTCCCTTTTTCATTAATATCTTCTTTTAGCTTTATGTCTTTAACAATGGTATGAGTGCCAAATGGCCTCACTGCAGGAAGGAAAACATATTTGCTTAATTGGTTAGCACTATGAATCAGAAGCCCAATTCGAATACTCAACTGTATGCCAGTAAAATAAGACCTTTCTCCCCCAAAGATCTTATTATGATTGCTTATCTACTGAGTGCATTAAAAAGCACCTTCTTTAATAGATCTACCACTATAAGAGATATCTTTAACAGTAGAGTTATTACTGTGAACTATTTTTAAAAAGTTTAATTTTCCAAGGGGCATTTTAATTTAATTTTCCTCTAAACTTGAAAACTCTTTATATCCTTTTAGAAACTCCAGCAAGAGAAAGGTCTCTTAGTCATTTTCTTTGGTTCTGCAGAAGAGGGGCAACAGGTGGAAATGCAATGTTGTCCTCTTGGTCTCTGCTTAATTTACCAGGAGTCCACAGAGACTTTTAAAGTTTAGAACGATTTCCTTCTTCAGCATAGAGGGAGGGGTGGGGACGGGGCAGGAGAGGTTCGGAAACATAAGAGAGGGGAACTCCCCACTTCAGACTAACAATGAACTAAATTTTAAATTTTTATTTCCCCTGACTTTTTAGGAGTTTAGTCCAATATAGACTTCTAAACTAAGAGTTATTTTTAAAATAGTGGTCCCTTTAAACAACAAGTAGAATGAGAAAATGAACTAAATGTCTAAACTGGTAATTATTATAAATAAATATAAAACATATGTTTCCCCCCTAGAACCTTGCTGCTCAGTATGATGGAAAAGGAGTTGGACTTGGCCCTGGACCAATGGTATGCTTGTATCTTTTTATCTCAATCAAATATAAGAATAGAGAATGTATCTAATGTTAAATTTCACATTGCCATTTGACTATCTAAGTTAACAATACTTACATAAGATAAAAGGAGCAGCTCTTTTTCTATTCAAATTTATTAAAATCTAAGCCTGCATTTGGCGGTTCCTCCTTAGGACAGATCAGATATTTATATCCAAGAAATAATCTCAGGACACAGTAGTCATACTTGGGTAAATCAATTTAATTCAAAAGAGTAACCACTCGAACTATTTCATCCTTTAACCTTGCTTAGAATTTTAAGTAACCCTGCAATCTAAAACTAAGTTCCATAAACTTGTTGGAAAGGATCCACAACTTCTAGTCCGGCCCATTCCCTTTACAACTAAAGAGTTTAAGCCCTTTCTAAGGTCATATGGGTGATTATGACAAAACTAGGACTACCCACCAGGCCACATATCTGATAGTAAATGTCAGGGTTCATGCATCCAGTTTTTGAATGAAACATTAATTCATTCAACAAAGAAGTATCCAATGCCGTGCCGTCATTGAGTCTCAAGCTGTATTATGCATTGGGAATATAGCAGTGATTGTGACAGATACTGACCCTCCCTGAAGGGGTTAACAATATAAGAGATGTTTCTTTTTATCCACTTTGGAAAATATTCTCATTTTAGTCTATTAATTATAAATCAGTATAGAAGAGTACGTGAGTAAAATTTAGCATTGATATCACTCAGCCCAAATGTTCAGTAACATATTTGTAATTTGAGTAACATTTTGAAAATGTTTTGTATGTGATTGTGATTATGATAGACTGCCTTTAACAAGTGAACCTTCTATCAAGCCTGGTGAGAAGTGTTAGGAGAACACTGACATAAGCATGCAAAATATACTCATAAGAATGTCAAAGAGGGAAAAACTGTTAGAAGAACATTAAGTTGATTAAACACTTCAGAATTTAATACCCACGCAGACATAATTAAGTGATTTTAATTAATTGTTTCCAAACAAAGGTATTTATCTACCCAAAGTTAACGTGGTCTTTAAAATATAAAATTTACCTGGACGATGCATTTAGTGCTCTATCTTCTAAAGAAGATGTTCTGATGGAGCTAATGGTCTGCAAATAAGCTAATTCACTATAAGGGCAAGATAATATTTTCTGTAAATTAAAACTCTCACTTGAGAAGTAATGTGCCTTTAATCGATGATTTCCAATTTCCCGAGTTTTTCTAGTAATTTAAAACATTCATATCCAAAATGAAGAAGTAGAGATTTTCTTTCGGCTTTGTTTATATTGGTTATTTAAAATTAGCCATTTCAGCTAATGCTGGACATTAGTTAGTTTTAAAGCAGTATCTATATCTCAAGAAGAATAGGACAGTGGGAGCAAAGCTCTAATAAAAAAAGCTTACATAAGCCAGGAAAATTAATACGATTTCACATTCCCCTGACTTTGGAACATCTCTCTAGGATGCATAAAGCAGAATGTTTTACTTCTAAATATCAATGAAATAGCTCTTAAGCTTGCATCTCCACACACATTCACAGAAATGTGTAACCAACAGACATGTGTTTCACAAATAGGAGGCAATAAAGTATTAAAATAATTTTCCATGTTGGAAAATCAATAACTATAAAACCCCATAGGGTTCTTCTCTGAATTAATGAATAACCATCATCTGTCTCACAGCATCCACCAAATAAACTACCTTTTATGTAAATGAAATTGTTGCAAATACATGGAAAAAGGAATAAATATAATTAAGAATTCATGGTGTCAAAGAAAATTATTTTTAATGTATACCTTAAAAAAATTACCTTGATTGAAAAGTGACAGTTTCTTTTAATGCCAAAGCAATTTCTAAAGCCAAATAAATAATTCTTATAATTAAGGTGATGTGCTTTTTAATAAAACCCATATTATTTCACTCTAAGCATTAATACAGTCGGACAGGCTTAACTGCAACGTCTTCATGGTTGATATGTCATGAACAAATTACTCAAGTCTTATCTGTGCCATATTTTCAACATTGGAGGAACAGGCCCTTACAAAACAATGTGCACAGGCATTGATTATGAAAAGGGAGTCAAGTGTACATTTAACTCACAAACTAGTAACCCTGTTTTACTATATTCACATGCTACAGAATGAAGAACAATCTTCTGTCATTTGGGCCATGTTCTCAATAATAATATCATATAATGGACTCATCCAGTAGGCTGTTTCAATATTTTATTTTTTCTCTCACCCCTCATTATATTCACTTTTCTTGACATTTTCATCAGTCACCAACAGCCCTTCTAGGAGCTATAAGATGATAGCAAACCTCTCTCTAATCATAAAGAAGGACTTTTGATTCTTTTCCATTTATGCCCCTGGTGGCAATAAAAATATCAATTTTTTAGCTACATATGACATGGGGTGATGACATATGATCAAGGAATCCAAATGGAAGTGCTTCATCAGCTGCATATTCTGAACAGTGCAAAGATTGATTTGGCTTGTTGCTTATAACAATCTCAATATGCACAATTGTATACAACTTGAAGAAACCTGAAGTTACCCATCCATTTCTCATTGAGTTCTGCTAATCTGGGTTAGAAGAAAAGGTAAAAGCAAAGGAAAAAGAATAGTGGAAGAAACCTGGGTCCTTAGAGGATTCCTTGAGAGGAACAAAATCCTTGAAGTAAAAATCAGGAAAATTCTGTTGATCTGTTCTTCCCAGAAATATCTATAGCACTTACAAACTGGTCCTATTTAAGCCAAACTAAGACCATGACAATTTATCAGTGCTAACTATATCGGTCTTCTTTACAGGGCTTGATGGGACCCAGAGGCCCTCCTGGTGCATCTGGAGCCCCTGTAAGTACTAAAAGCTTATAATTTCTCTTATGTAAAAAGAAAGAGAATTAAATAAAGGCTTGGAATATGACATACTGTTTTCTCTTAGGGCCCTCAAGGTTTCCAAGGACCTGCTGGTGAGCCTGGTGAACCTGGTCAAACTGTAAGTTTATTTCCCCCATTTTGATGAATTTCTTTTTCAAGAGGTTTATGAATATAAACCTAACAAAATGATGGATCTCCCATTTTCTTAGGGCCCTGCAGGTTCTCGTGGTCCAGCTGGCCCTCCTGGCAAGGCTGGTGAGGATGTAAGTATTTACTCTTAAGTATATCCAAATGTTGTGCAGTTACTCCTGCTTCAATAAGGGTTTCTGGATTCATATTAAGTATTCTGCCAAGAAACTAATGGGCCTGACTTACTTTCCCCACATGGAAAATATTATTTTAATGAAATATTAATGAATTTCATTGCATTTAATAAAATGTAGTTGTTAATTAAATATATATTTGCATCCATATTTTTCATGATGCCTTTTCCCCAACTGTAAAAACCAAGATGTTGTCACTCTTATCTGATAGTTAACAAGAAAAGGTTTTACTTTATGATGCATTCATATTTTAGGGTCACCCTGGAAAACCTGGACGTCCTGGTGAGAGAGGAGTTGTTGGACCACAGGTAAGACTTTTTATAGAAGAATATAGTCCAGAGGTCAGAGACATAAGATTGCATAAGAGTAGTTACTAGAGTTAGAATCAGTCAGTATGGTAGCATAGCTGTCTGCATACGTATAGCACTAATTGACAAATGAAGGCTTCCAATTAGAATGCATACACGTTTCATTAATGCAAATAATGCAGTATTAATGACAGCAAGTATGCTATAAACAACAAAATTGTGTTTCCACAAATACCATAGTATTAGTTCCTCAAATTAGAACAAGGTAATTTGCTGTTCTGCATTTGAAAATACACTAGTCTTTGATTCCAAGCATCAATTCTGATGAGAAGCATACTTTGGAGGGAAGAAATCATTGCCTTTTTATTTAGAACAAACACATAACTAATCTTCTATGTTTGCTTTTAAGGGTGCTCGTGGTTTCCCTGGAACCCCTGGACTTCCTGGCTTCAAGGGCATTAGGGTGAGCACATTCTTTATTCAAATGAGCAAAAATGTTGATTATTTTTAGGAAAAACCGCAACTAGATTGAAACCCCTGGGTGGCATAGAGTTACTTTAAAATTCCTCAAGTTTGGCAGAGTGGAGAGAGAGGAATTAGTAAGATCTCTGGAAAGTAAAGTGAAGTGTAGTTTCTTTCAGTCTGTTCTTAGCTTCCAAGAAACAAGGATTCCCACAGAGAAAATCACACAAAATGCAGATAACTTAAGAGGGACCTGCAATCATCTGAAAATTGTCAAATTATGGAAGATGGCAAGGATGTGAGAAAGTGTCTGTGCCCTCCCCCTAAAGGAGGGGAGGCTTATCACTTCCATAGAGCAATGGAGCCAGTTTGCCCAGTGCTGGGGCCCTGGCACTCCATGCCATTAAGACAGGAACAAGATTACCAAGAGGCAGTAACTGGGAAGAAAGAAGACATTTGACCAAGTACCGCATTTTAATCATAAGGATTTGCCTTTCAGGGACACAACGGTCTGGATGGATTGAAGGGACAGCCTGGTGCTCCGGGTGTGAAGGTAAATACTAGATCAGAAGTGTTATTTTAAAAAGTATTCATTGTAAATCCCCATCATTAAAAATTCTATTTTTACTGAAGGTTACCCGTTTTCTAAATGTATCTTATTTCCTCTTCTACACTTTAAATCCCTCATTGGTGAATGATGGGGGTTTTCTGACAAAAGGTCAATTACTAGTATTTATTTAATTCAATATCTTTTAAATGAATGAGATAAAATAATGCCAATAGTTACTTCCACCATTTCCTTTCCCCCTATAATTTCATTCGAACTCGGCAGCCAAAATAAAAGTAAATAAACATATAATCAGATATTAGAACAATCCATGGTATTTGAAACCATAAATTCTCCTTTGCCATGCACTAATTAGATAGGTACATTCATGTCACAATATGCTTTTCAACCTCTTTCCTGTGATTTATCTATGCACACTCAAAAAAATTTTAATTAGGTAATTAAAGTCTCAGAAGTGTGTTATCTCTTGGCTAGGCTCTTCTCTGACAGCATTTTCAACTATAAAATGTTCTCTCTCCTATTAAGGAGATAATGTGATATTAAAGTGAATACCAACGTAATTACAAATTAATGAGTGAGGAATACTAGTGGGACCAGAAATGTACATGAATATGGAGGATCTGTTCTAACTTTCCAGCTGCCACACAAATGGATAAGGTCAAACTCATTCTCCCAAGAGCCTAATATTATAGCTCAGACTACTAATCACAGCATCATAAAATGTTAGCACTTGCGAGGAGCTTTGGAAACTCCCTCATTTTGCAGATGAAAGAAACAGACCGAGAGAATGAGTGACTTGCCCAAAGTCACACATCTAGGGCTTGCAAGGGAATAGGCAAGAATTCCTGACTCTACACTCAAGCTGATTCCCGAAGAGTATTTCACATAGGCTCCTAGAAATGAATGGTCTTTAGGTGGTCTCTCAAACTATGTTCTATATCTAAATCAGATTATCTGAAAGGAAACCACTTTTCCATTTGCCATTGTGTTAAATTAGACCACTCCATGATTTTTATTTAAGAAAAGAATATAGATTGGAAATAAATAAGATAACTGTAATAATTATAAGGCTTCAAATTTTCATTTATATTGTACAAAAATGTACAATATAATGAGAAAATACTGAGTATTCAAAATAATTTGAAAGAGGGCAAAGATGACTATATTGAATGCAAATTTATCCTCTGCTATCTCTTTTTATGATATCATTCCTAATATATATGCCACCTAATCTAAATGATGTCCACTGGGGACAGTGTAAATAATGCTCATAAATAACCTCTCCCTAGAACTATGGCAGCAGTTTATTTAGATAATATCTAAATAAAAATCCATATTTCAGAAAAAAATTTAAATGTATATATTTGGCATATTTGAGGAACAATATAAGTGTGTCACATATGTTGCAAAATATATGAATAGGTTGGAAATAATAGGGTAAAAATTACCCAATCAGAAGAAATAGCCAATATATATAATGATCAAAACTCAATCTTCCTTTTCTATGTAGGGTGAACCTGGTGCCCCTGGTGAAAACGGAACTCCTGGTCAAATGGTAAGTATTGGTTCCTTTATTGTAAACCTTAATGTGTACACTCTGTAAGCTGGAGCTTCTGTAAGTTTTTGCTAATTGCCACCTCCCTCAGTATTGCAGTCTTTCATATTTTTCTAAAAGTCTTCTGTATATTCATTGAAATCCATTACCTTTTAGTTGGAGTTACAATTATGTCTATTGCAAGTGAATTCTTGCACATATTAGAAGTGGGACAAAGCAGATGATGCCTGTGGGTTTTACTTTTTTAAGTAGCATTCTAAATTTCATTGAAAATATTTCTGCCTTCTAGGGGGCCCGTGGGCTTCCTGGTGAGAGAGGTCGTGTCGGTGCCCCTGGTCCGGCTGTGAGTGCTTCCATTTTTGTTCATTTTGAGCTTAAAAAATATCTTCTAGTAACTACCACTGAACTTTCTTCTTAACTTTTTCTGTTTATTTTCTTCATAGGGTGCCCGTGGAAGTGATGGGAGCGTGGGGCCTGTGGGGCCTGCTGTAAGTTTTGACCCTAAAGAATTTGTGAGGGGTAGAGTGTGGGATGGGAACTATCTTCTTTGTTAATTTCCTTTGAAATAACGCCTTTCAAATATCCCATAGACCTTCTGAAGGTTCTCTTTATAAGTACTACTGTCCCAGGTTTTTGATTGATGTATAAAGTAAAATCTACCCCACCTTGGATACCTTGGATGTCTTCCACTTGATAAGATGCTAATGACTACAGACTAGCTGTCACATTTCTCTTTGCCAATATTAAATAAATTCAAACCATGGTTAGTCACTTCAGTCTTCTTTTGTTGTTAATTTCCTGGGGAAAAAAAGTCTTACCATCTTCTACTTTGATTTTAGGGTCCCCTTGGCTCTGCTGGCCCTCCAGGCTTCCCAGGTGCCCCTGGGCCCAAGGTAAAAAACACTCATACCATTCTCATTACCTTAATAAATCATCTTGTGATGTAAAAGATAGGGAGACTGTGTTTGCAGATTGAGAGATAATTACAGAACAGGTAACTTAATTAACCCCTCATTCAAAATGAATATAGAATAGTCAGTTTTCTTGCTCCCAGCTTGAAATAGGTCATCTCTCTATACTTAAGCATTTTGAGCGTAGATATGGATGGTAGCATGGAAGCTGATTCCATGAGATTCCCCTGAATAGACTCTCAAATAAGTTTGCACTGACTAGCTGAGAATCACAGTTACTACGGCAGGGAGTCAGAGGGAGGAATGTAGAAATGGTGGCCAAGATGGCAGAACCAGGCCAAGAACATAGGAACTCAAATCCAAATCTTCTGGTACCAGAGCAGATACGGGAAGTTATTGCTATGCTGAAGAAATTTCATAAAACATGGTGTCCTACAGGCAGAAATATGCTGTCTCGTTCTTTGCTGGCTGGTGGCTCAGTGTCATTCTTCCCTGTAGGGTGAACTTGGAGGCGTTGGTAACCCTGGTCCTGCTGGTCCTGCTGGTCCCCGTGGTGAAGTCGGCCTCCCAGGGGTTTCTGGGCCCGTTGGACCTCCTGTAAGTGGCCGTCACCATTATGAACCTCATTGAGTGGAAGGAAGAAAAAGAAAAGAATGAAAAAAGAGCAGAAATACTTCTATTAACTGATTTCCTTCTTCCTTCTTCCCACAGGGTAACCCTGGAGCCAACGGCCTTACTGGTGCTAAGGGAGCTGCGGTGAGTAATGGCGATGGCTAAAGAGCACCTCTGTGGTTTTCAGGGCATTTTAGTGGGTGTTGCCTTTCCTGCCAGTCCCCTCATCATGGACCATTTGATGTTTTTCCTTTCTAGGGCCTGCCCGGAGTTGCTGGGGCTCCTGGTCTTCCTGGACCCCGTGGTATTCCTGGCCCTGTTGGTTCTGCTGGTGCTAGTGGTGCCAGAGGACTTGTTGTAAGTGGGCATGACTGTGACTCTCATTCAAAATTTATCATCCAAAAAAATGACAGCAGTGCCATCATGCCATCACCACCTAGGCTTCTCATAGTTTTATCATTCTTCTTTTTTCCCCTTGGCATTTCTAGTTTATATTTCTTCTGTGTGGCCATGTATGTGCACTTCCTCCCCCCCCCACATGCACAGATCACCCCAAAACATTACCCAAATGTCAGTGAGGCACATTTCTCTATTGGCCCTGCCCTCTCCACCAAGACCACTTTCTGGAAGCTGTTTAAATACGAACATTTCTTAGAGATCTTGAGCTTCTCTTCCCTTGATCCATAAATATTCTAAGATGTTTGTCTGTGAGAAAGTTGTAACAAGTATTTGTCATTTGACCACTGTTTTGTTTTGGACCCTAGGGTGAGCCTGGTCCAGCTGGTTCCAAAGGAGAGACTGGTAACAAGGGCGAGCCAGTAAGTGCTCTCTAATCACAACTTTCTGCAGTTATTTTTTCAATCCAGGTCCTCTAACTGGATATGATATAAACCACACTGTCTTCTACTCCCCCTTTTTCATTTTTTTTCATTAAACAGGGCTCTGCTGGGGCACAAGGTCCTCCTGGTCCCAGTGGGGAAGAAGGAAAGAGAGGCCAAAATGGCGAAGCTGGAGCCACTGGCCCCACAGGACCTGCTGGACTGAGAGTAGGTTCCAAATGCTCCTGCTCCCGGATACACTGGAGACAGTCAGACACCCCTTCTTTGGGAATTGGTCGGAATTACTGAATGCATTTTCGAGATGAAGGAAGCATCTGCTTTCCATCTGGTTTATTGAATCAGTGACTCTCAATTTGGTGTGTTATAAAATGGGTCTGGAAACAGTGTTGACCTACTTTTGTGTAATGCCTCCTCTACACATTCCTTTGGGGTTGGGTGAAGTTTTTTTGGCTTCATTTGTGTTCATATCTCCCACTCAACGGGATCAAGATTTTTTTGCATGCATGTCATGTGTCAGTAAATCCTGCTGCCTCATTTGACTCAAGGATTTTCTCCAATGCTTTTCTGTTTCATGTCCTTTCTTCCAGGGGAATCCTGGCTCTCGTGGTCTTCCTGGAGCTGATGGCAGACCTGGTGTCATGGTAAGTTGTCTGTCACTCATTCCCTGGAACAAACATGATACTATGTGTCGTTCACTCCAGCAAGCACCCGTGCTCCCTTCTATTTAATAGGGTCCCCCTGGTAGTCGTGGTGCAAGTGGCCCCGCTGGTGTCCGAGGTCCCAGTGGAGATTCTGGTCGCCCTGGAGAGCCTGGCCTCATGGGACCCCGAGTAAGTTTCAAATTGAGCACACCTGGCACTATTTCCTTTTTTAGAAAAGGTTGGTTAGTATTTGAAGACAATAGTAAAAAAAAAAAAAAAAAAAAATCAAAGGTAACGTAGACTTGCCGACAGTTGCCTTTTTAATTTGCCTTTATCAAAGCTCAGTGGATATTTTTACAGATTTGATTATTTCATAAATATCAGATTTATTACTTGATACAATAGCTGTGAGGTTTTTGGAAGAACAGATTCATTTCAATATATCCAAATTAGGTGGGTTCTCCAATCAGCATGAATCTTATATCTTAATTTGTGAGTTTTATATAAGGTGTTCGTGAAACATATTAGGACTATACATTATCAGTTTATTAGATTCATAAGTGAAATCATTTTCCCAGCAATCACAAAGTGCCGTAATGTATTCGGCATCACACTAGCTGTGGAGGGTGACCTTTAGATCCGTAGACACTCTAATCCATAGCAATAGAGTAATTTTTTTGCCTCCCTCATCTCTAATAGATGAATACCAACTGTAATTGTACCATAAACAAGTAACAGAGACACCAAGAATAGCAATCAAAGAAAAATACACTTTGAAAATTGCTTACAAAAAGTATTTGTTTTTCTGTTATGAAGTAAATAATATGACATGTTTTGCTCATATTGTACATTGCTTAACTGTTTCCTGAGCTATCTGTAAAAGGACCTCGTGCATTAATATTCAATAAAAGGAAAGGTGCAAAAAATATAAAGAAGAAAGATTTCAAAGCACTTTTCATACCTCCCACATAGTGGCTAATACCCCTAGTAATTTCCCCTAAGCAATAAACAAGAAGTGGAAGAAAAATCTTAATTGGAGCTTCAAGTATATGCCTTAAAATGCCAATATGAAAACATCCTCATTTGTTTTATAGGGTTTTCCTGGTTCCCCTGGAAATGTTGGCCCAACTGGTAAAGAAGGTCCTGTGGTAAGTATTGCTGATTCTGTATTTTATTTTCAAGGAAGCTTATTGCACCCCTATCAAGTCTATTCTGTGGCTCATTTGCACATGAACACAATGAAAATAAATAACAGCCACATACATCATCTGGGAACTCAAAGGAATAGATTGTAATTACAGAATCCAAATGAATACATGACCGAAAGGAGAAATGGAAAAAGAAAGACATGGCAGGGAAAATTGAAGAGGGCAATAGGGTATGAAAGAGAAGGGGGAAAGGGAAATTGTATGCATATGAGATTGACTTGGATGTATGTTACCAACATCCTATTTCTACAAGGAAAATGGATTCATCATTTATTGACCCTTTCTACAGGAAGCTCTGTGCATTCAGAAAATGATTGTTTCATCCCACGGCAGGATAACAGGCTTGAGGTTGTGAGACCCTGTTGGTGCATAAAATTTAAATCAACTCTGCTTTCAGGGCCTCCCTGGTATTGATGGCAGGCCTGGACCAATTGGGCCAGCTGGAGCAAGAGGAGAGGCTGGTAACATTGGATTTCCTGGACCCAAAGGCCCCACTGTAAGCATCACCACAACTTCCACTCCCTCCTCACTTTTTGCCACATTTCACCAAAATTCTAGTATTTCTCTCCTGCCTCAGTCTGCCCTACCTCAAGGGAGTCCCTTTCAACACAGAAAAACTGCAGATCACCTACCACATTTAAAGCTGACCCCCAGAATATCATTGTATACCTGCTGAAAAAATCCATCTCCTGCATCAACACAGGTGCACCTGTAGTGTGTGGAGTTGCATGGGATGGATTATACCAGAGTGAACAAAATTCCAAGACCAGGAGTTCCCACCCCTATCCCAATAAAAGCAAGCAAGAAATTAACACTTCAAAATTGTCATTTTTAATTTGACATTTAATGTGTAAGGTATTTTTTACTATTTATCATAGGGTGATCCTGGTAAAAGCGGTGAAAAAGGTCATGCTGGTCTTGCTGGTCCTCGGGTAAGTGTTGACTTTTGTGCAGATATAGCTGCATAGTATTCACGTAGGCAATGTCCAGCCTTTGAGGCCATCTGAAATCCCATCACTCTTCCCAAAATGACATCCCCCAAATACCTTCCCTCACTAAATATCTTCCCACCCCATGCATTTGTAAGATTGTGAGCTATAACAAATCAGAATGTACATTAAATCAAAAATATCTTTGGACACATTTGGTTATTCATTGATTTTGCAATTAAATGACTATAAATATGCTAGCAACGTTCTCTGGCCTTCATAAATTGCCCTCCATCCATGTACTGACTTTGAGCTAGATCAAAAGTTAGTAGGAGCTATTTGGGCCTTGTCACCCAAAAAGAGCCTCATTTATGCTAAAATGACAAGCTTATTTTAAGGAAACAATGCCTGAAACATTACAGCATCCTAAATTCCTTGAGTAATGGGTCTTTCTGTTAAATATTTTAGGGTGCTCCTGGTCCTGATGGAAACAATGGTGCTCAGGGACCTCCTGGACAACAAGTGAGTATTTTCCCCCTTAGTCCATTCTAGCTTCAAATGAATTCATTCTCACAAGATGACCAACTCTGTTTTCTTGTCCAAATACGTAGCTAGGTAGTAATGGTGTTAGACATCTCTATTTATGTTCTTCTGATCACTTCAGGGTGTCCAAGGTGGAAAAGGTGAACAGGGTCCTGCTGGTCCTCCAGGCTTCCAGGTAAGTCAACAAAAACATCCTGAAAACACAGACTACCAGTTGCAAATCACTATACCATTCCCTCCCACTGCACAGAGCATGATTTTAGAACTGAAGTAAAGAAAGGTACATATTTTCAAGGCAACATTTGTGTAATGCCTTAATAACACATAATAGTTGGTGATCATCTTGATATTAGATAGCCCCCACCAAGCTGATTATTAACATGCCCTCTGATTAGAGTGATAAGATTGAGATTTGTATTCCTTTCTTGTAGGGTCTGCCTGGGCCCGCAGGTGCAGTTGGTGAAGTTGGCAAACCAGGAGAAAGGGTAAGTAAAATAGATGATAGTCAATTTACCTGAACCTGGGACTTTCTCCCTCTAATACCTTGCTGCAGTGCAATTATAATACAAAAAAGGAAATTTCGTATTTCACATGATAATGATAGTGTTCTATATATGTTGGTACAGGTGAAGAAAATAAGCCACGTTAACTCACTTTTGTTCCAATTACTTTACAAATTGAATGAAACATCACATTATGGAAGTAAAATATATCAATGAAAATTCCATTTAATAGCCTTACTTTTTATATTACTCTGGAAATGTTATAATACAAATTATCTCCTTCCCCATTGTGAAAAAGTAAATGCACTGATTTTCCATCAAAGTAGACCCTGAAAAATTGCTTTTAATGTTTTTCTTGGCATTCAGACATGACACTGCTGTCCACAATCAGGGCATGAGTTCTGAATCATTTTCTCTGTAATTGTGATGAATGTGCCTCAATTCAGTTACATTTTGTGGCCTGGTCTCCTTTGTCAACAGCGGGGCACATTAAGGAGACAGCTGGTCAGTAATAAAGGAGATGCACTTGGGTATACAATTAACTAGGTAATGTGCAGAATACGATCATTTCTATTAAAAAAGCAGTCTGTTATGTAGCTAAAAATAGGTAATGTCTGATATTGTTCATCATTATTTATCATATTTCCAAAGGAGAGAGTCTATTTTGTCACTTTCTTAAAAACAACAAAAGGGAAACTTAGATTTTTCTGATACTATATCCCAGGCTAGATAAATCTTTGAAATCACTGGAAATTTTTCTAACATTCCACGCACAACTGAAAGTTCCTATGTTCCTAAGAGCCCACATACTTACACACTCATCAGCTTTATTTCACCATCATAATCATAAGTGGACTTAGATATACATACATTTCATGTTTTACTTATCCTCATGTTTTGCCTAGGGTATCCCTGGTGAATTTGGTCTCCCTGGTCCTGCTGGCCCAAGAGTAAGTGCTACTTTATTTTCATAAATTTCTGTGATGTGATTCTCAAACTAATAATGCCTTCTCCTTAAAACTATTGATGGGATCCCGCAACAAGTTTCCGACACTCCTCAATAGTCAAATGCAGAATGTAAAGCACATTTAATTTCTAAATTAGTAGTAGGCTTTTTAAATTTGTCATATTTCCTGTTCAAAATTCCCACAGTTATAAGAAACTAAATGAACTAATGTATATATTAAACCCAGTGATTTATATTGACAAGTATGATATATTTATGATAGTGGGTTGGCCCAAGCCAAAGAAAAATAATATCTTACTAAGATTTAAAGTCTATTTCTGTATGTGTGTTGATGTTCAAAGTCTGAAGTTGAAATCATGAGTCTGCTCTTAAAAAGAAAAAGAGAATTGCAATAAATAATAAAATAGATTTACTTTTTCCATGGTCATTAAAATAATGGCTATGTGAAACTATCCAATATTTACACTTATATGTGGAATATAGAGAAATCGAACAAAGGTTCAAGAAAAAGACAAAACTTGCAAACTGCCCATAGACCTGAGGCATACAGCAGGGGAGGGGCGCGGGTCAAAACAGGGCAGGGAAGAGCACAAGGGATTGTGGTAATGGTTCATGGGTGCTATGGCAGTGGGAGAGCTGAGGAGACGACACATGAGGGGAGAAATCAAGTACTGTCCCAAAATTAACAATAATGTAAGAAAATAAATTAAGTAATTTAATAAAAAAATAATAATGGGTATGATTACTTTGCCCCTAAATTATCTCATAGTGTGTCCACTTACCATTTACCTAGAATATCTAAATAAATTTAGTGTCACAGAACCACAGTACTCTCGAATCAGTTTATAACAAGGACTTTTAAAATAATTGTAATGTGAATTTACATGTAAAATATTCTGGGCCATAGAATGTGATGCCACAGTGATATTTACATGCAAATTGGGAGATAAGTAGAAAAACAGATCATAGGTAGACAGGCACATACATGCATACATTATGTAGATCCTCTGTTGACTATTATAACTGATAGGTCATTACATGTGATTGTAAAAGGAAGCTTCAATATAAAAACACTGAATCTTATTTATACCTAGCATTGCTTTTCAGCAAAAATGAAACAGTCTTTCCCTTTGAGTACTATGCATAACTGGGATCTATTTTTTGCCTGTGGATTTAAGACAGAAAAGAAAAATAAATTAATTCCAATGTTTGAATACTATCCTGTACAAGCAACAAATTTTGGAGTTGTAATTGCAGCGTTAAAGCTAAATGAGCCTAGAAAGTCATCATCCCTTCATTTCACTGTAGAGAAATTAAAGGGGAAATTATAGTTTGCTAATAAATGGCAGAACAAGGATCGAGAAGTTAAAGTGTGAGCTCTGGTGTGTGAAACAGTCTCTGAAGGCAGTGAACAATGCAACACTTCTAATTGCCTTTTTACAGGGCGAGCGTGGTCCCCCAGGTGAAAGCGGCGCTGCTGGCCCTTCTGGTCCTCTGGGAAGTCGAGGTCCTTCTGGACCCCCAGGGCCTGATGGAAACAAGGTAAAACTTCCTGTCACATATTGCTGGTTTGGCTCCATTATATAGCAGAGGAAGTAGAACCATTAGAGTAGTGAAAAAAAAGTGTTTTTCAGATTTTGTATATGTTTCCAATTCTGTGCTGATACCCATCTCAGTTTAGACTAAAAACATCATATATATTTACATAGTCTTTCTATGTAAATAGAAAAAAAAAGTTTAATTTCTCAACTCACCCTGCTTCATAGTGTAAAATTTCAAAGAGTGGTCTAGTAATCAGAGAATTTATAATAAAATCTAATTAGATAGTGCATTTATTCTCAAAATGTAAGCCTGAAAACTTGTTTCAAAATAGTTTGTGGTTTAGCTTTTAAAGTAGATGGATGGGGCCTCCCTGGTGGCGCAGCGGTTAAGCGCTGTGCTGTGGAGCTGTCGGCAGCGGTGACGCGAGTTCGACACCCGGCCAGGGAGAATCCCACATGGCGCGGCAGACCTCTCCTGCCTTGTCTGCTGGTCCCCTCAGCAGTGTATTGCTGCTCCCCTCAGCAATGTATTTCTGATCTGTCTGTTCTGCTACCCGCTCTGTCTGGTGAACCCTCTCGCCGCCCCACGCCTCTGGCCTGTACCCCAGCTTGTATGTATAAATAAAAAAAATAAATCTTTAAAAAAAATAAAATAAATAAAAATAAAGTAGATGGATGGAATTATACGTTTAAGAAAAACATTACTTTAGCCACAATAAAGAGAAGGCAACTCGTATTACTTCTGAGTCTTCTGTTTAAAAAAAAAAACTGTAAAGATTAGTTGCAAAATGCTATTTTCGATATGTGGAAAGCATAAAAACAAGGTAAGAAGGAGAGAGGAACTCAGAAAGGAAATGTGCCTCTATGAGGTAGTACTTTCAAAAGGTTTTAGAAACTAGTCAACAGGTTTTACACATGTGGGATTGTAGGGTTTTTCATAAAAATAGAATCTATTGTCCCCACTCTTAAAGGAGACTAAAATGTAAACATCTCCCCAATTGATGAAGTCTCCTTCAATGTCTTCTGTCTGGGCTAAGAGACATCCTTGAAAAATGTCTGTGGACAAATATTTTCACATTCTGCCTGCCATTGTCCTATCTTCTTCTTTTCCATGCCTGCCTTCCTGAAGAGGATTGAGAGCAGGTTATAGAAAAATTACAGCCACCCACCCCCACTCCTCTCTTCTCTTTAGTCACCCTGTCATTAATAGCATCTTCTGTGGCTTCATTCTCCTTCCTTTCAATAGACCTCTTTTGTGTCCCTAAGCAGGCAAGAATGTTATCTATTAAATGTTTAAATTGGACTCCTTCAAGAATTTGAGTCTTCATTTTCTTCTTTTGCCACTGAAATAACTGATTTCACATGTGTTTGATTCCAGGGTGAACCTGGTGTGGTTGGTGCTCCAGGCTCTGCTGGTGCATCTGGTCCTGGTGGACTCCCGGGGGAGAGGGGTGCTGCTGGCATTCCTGGAGGCAAGGGAGAAAAGGTACCTCTACATGTTGGACCTTAATACATGTTGTTGATGACCTCTAGCAAAGAAGGCTACACAAGGACATTCTGTTTTTACAATTCTAGGCAGGTGTCCTGGTGGCATTTTGATCTCTATCTGTATCCATTTCCCTCTGCCACTAGCACCTACACATTTCTAAAGTCACTAATCTGGCAAGATTCCTTACTACCATGGAATTTCACACAAACAGATGGTGTTGAGTAATACATGAGGCTCATTTTAATGCCACTAACAATAATGCCTCATCCTGCCCTAATTAATGGGAAGAAACTATATTGAACAGCTGTCAACCGTGCTGTTGCATTAGTTATGCCGCAGTAAGAGTGATCAGACGCTGAAGCCCATTGTGATGTTGCCTTATAATTCTGTCCACATGAATTTGTACCTTGCTTGATTATGCTTCAGGAGGGTATATGGAAATTAGGAAAGGTATTGAACAATAATCTGGGAAGAATTCTTTTTTTCCCTCATTCAACATCCTTAGAAAGGTAGGGAATTAAGACATTGCTAAAGATCTTAAATGACTGAAGGATTTATAGCATGTTCTGCAAAAATACTTCATTTTGGATTTAAAAATTGGGGACTGAAAAACAGAAAAAACAAATTTTTTAATTAATAAAAATTAAAATTTGGTCTTGAAGAATAAAAAGTTGCTCTTGCTTTGTGCTTTCAGGGTGAAACTGGACTCAGAGGTGAAATTGGTAACCCAGGCAGAGATGGTGCTCGTGTGAGTAGAATTTTGTTTAAAGTGTTAATTACTTTTATTTTTCACTCAATTTGAGTTGAGAAGCTTTCCAAAATAGAGTTAACAAAAGAAGGATTCAAGTTTAGTAAAATAATATTCCATTCCCTCCTGGATCTGTGGCTAATAATACCACATTACATGTTCCAAAAGGAAAGCTCAATAGGATTTATCCCTTTGAAAATCATAGCCTGAATTCTCTACTCCTCCTGGTGTTACCTATCCCAAGTGCAAACTACAGAACAAAAGCTCTAATTCGAATAGCACTCTAAATGATTGTTTAAATTATTGTAGGACATAGGAAAAAAACACAATTCCACTTACATTTTAAGAAGCTAGAACCTCTACTAAAGTCCTACTTAATCAGATGTATACCCTAAGAATTTATGACTCAAAGAGCAGCCCCAAAGATGAATCGGTAATGCCATAAGGATGCCGACAATCATGCCAGAAAGGTATAAGACAGTCTTACCCAAAGGGGGAGCACCTTGGCTCTTCCAGGCCACAAACTACCTCAGTTCTTTCTTCCCACCTCTTCCTCAGAACAGGTAACTCCCTGTAGCACCTTCATAGTAGTCCTTCCTCTGAGTTGTTCAATCCTATCCATTTCAAACAGAGCTGCTCCCCCAGGGAATGTTACAAGAGCAGAGAGTCCAGGGCTCCCAATTCCTAACCTGCCCTAGATGTACATGTTTGCATAACCTCCTCCTGAAAGTGGCCTCTAGTTAGAACTGAAATACACCAGAGACTTTCTTAATGTCCACCCAGAGCATGTAGGCAAGGTATGCAGTACCAGTAAAGTACAGTGAAGGGTCATTTTTCATTGTATGGTGGTGTTCCTAGTAAGACTTGTTTTTTTTTTTTCTTGGTACTAGGGTGCTCCTGGTGCCGTAGGCGCCCCTGGTCCTGCTGGAGCCACTGGTGACCGGGTAAGCATGCAGTTTCACTGGGTTGCAACTTTGAGCCTATTGCAGTATCTAAAATTCCCTGCCTGTTGTAGCCCCAGAGAGCCCCAGCAATTCATTTTTATGACTTGGTATAAAGTCCACTAATTTAAAAACATGTCTATTGTGACTGGCAGCAGGAAACAAATGCTGTATATTTCGAGTTCTCCTTCCCTAACTATAGATGTGCCAGCTATCTGATCTATACTTTAATCCCTATCATTAGTTTTAAAGTCTTTCCCTGTTGCCCATTTACAAAATCCTCATGCACTGAGCCTTCTCAAAGCCTCAATTATAAAAAATCAATAAAATACATAGTGTGCCCAACTCACATCAAACAGTCCACTTAAAATAGTTCTTATTTATGGTATTGCACAGATAGCAACAAATAGATAGCCCTGTGTCCATCTAAAAATTAAAATATTCTCTTCCTGGTATTATGGGTACTGACTGATAGTGTTTTGCATGTATGAGCAATACCGCTTCA
This sequence comes from Scalopus aquaticus, assembly GCA_004024925.1. Taxonomy (NCBI): domain Eukaryota; kingdom Metazoa; phylum Chordata; class Mammalia; order Eulipotyphla; family Talpidae; genus Scalopus; species Scalopus aquaticus. Next base: position 44,545 of record PVIJ01000385.1, on the reverse strand, counting down.
ACCCCCAAAATGGATACAACATCAAGCAGAGTGAGAACCCACTTTATCTTATTAGGTGATATGTGCCTTAGTCATCTCTTCTGATGCAACTGAAAACTCTACAAGAGTCCATGTCTAGCACTCTTCCCTCTCCTAACCTCTTTGAGCTTCGATGTGAGGCACATTAACAAACTCATCTTTGTCCCATTCTAGGGTGAAGCTGGTCCTGCTGGGCCTGCTGGGCCTGCTGGGCCTCGTGGTAGCCCTGTAAGTAGAAAATTGGTCATTTTGGACACACACCACAAATTTTAAACATCAGTGAAGCTAAGATGGCTTAGACATCTTTAAATCCCTTCTCTTTCTCCCACCTAGGGTGAACGTGGTGAGGTTGGTGCTGCTGGTCCCAATGGATTTGCTGGTCCTGCTGTGAGTATCATGCAGTGAAGGTTAATCTGAAAACATCTCAAATTGGTGAGTAGAATGAGATGGAATGCTTGCGCAATACCTGTTGTTTTCCAACAGGGTGCTGCTGGCCAACCTGGTGCCAAGGGAGAGAGAGGAACCAAAGGTCCAAAGGGTGAAAATGGTGTTGTTGGTCCCACGGGTCCCGTTGGAGCTGCTGGTCCATCTGTAAGTTGAATTCACTAGTAGCTAATACAACTTGTGTAGTTTAATTTAACACACATTAATCAAGCGCCTATTATACACCAGGGACTATACTAGATAGAAGATTACTTTAAAAATAAGAATTAACATTTGCATCCTGCCTTACAATTTATAAAAGTCTTCTTCTTCAATAACCCCATAAGGGTAATAATAAAGAAGCAAGAACATTTAGTTAAAATGACACAGATAATCATTTTTGTTATTTCTGTATTTTCTTCTAACAGCCATGGGAATGATTCCTGTGAAGAAATGAGTGACATTTTAAAGAACTGTTTTATGATTTGACCCCCTCTTTTTTGTTTGTTTCTATTTAGGGTCCAAATGGTCCCCCTGGTCCTGTTGGAGGTCGTGGTGATGGCGGTCCCCCTGTGAGTATTTACAATGGGCTCTGATCACTTTTCTTTCTTAAGAATCTATTCGGGATCACTTGAAATTTTGGTCATTTTTGGTATTTGGACTGCAATAAAGAAACTCTTGAGAATAAAGTTAACTCTCCTGAGAGAAATTCTGAACTTAAGGTCAGGTTCATGACATATTAACTTAATAACATTTGTAAGATGTTATTAATGTTAATCTGAACTGGAACTCAGTGTGGTTTATATCCCTGGAGATCCAGAGCTCCTCAGCAATGAACTTCAGTGACTCCTTCCTTCTTTCACTGGAAAGCAGTTAATGTTCTAGGTCTTTCGTTGTACCTTCCTCTATAAGTAAAATCACTTAGTCAACATCCATTCCCTATCACCCAGCCAGGTTGTTAAGTACTGATTGAACATCAGTGAGTAATAATGGCACAGGATTTTAGCATCTTGCTCTTACAACTATTAGACAATATGTGAGCATTTCAAAAGGGCCACCAGACCCTTAATGCAACATATGGGTGTTGCAGCTGGCAGCACACTAGTCATATATGTGTGTGGAAATGGAAGGTGTTCAGGTCCTGCTTAAATAACACCATATAATACCATAATAATACCATATAATACCATATAAGGCTGCTACTACTACTCCTTGGTCTATTCTTGAGGGGCTCCCAAAGGAGAAATTTCCATCTGATGCCTAGAATTGGTACTGACTGAAATTTCCATGTGCTTGGTTCTTAGGGTGTTACTGGTTTTCCTGGTGCTGCTGGACGGACTGGTCCTCCTGGACCCTCTGTGAGTAAATCACTTCAAACGTATGTCTTCATTTACCCTAGCTAAAAGACTTGGCCTCTGGTAGGAAACTGGTAAGAAACTCTTTATGAAAACATGCTAATAATATTTTGCTATTATTTTCCTGGTCTGAAATCAATTTTTCTGACCCATTAAAGCCAAATCGTCACAAATTATATTGTACAATATCAGTTTAAGAGGCTTTTATTCATGGGAACACAAGTTCCCTTTGAGGGGCACAGTCTCTGTTAAAAATAAAAAACAGAACAGTTTTAGTCACATATTAGATATTTCTATATCTAATTACCCTTTATGGCCAACATTCTGTCTCCATTGTTAAGGTGTAATTGTTCCTGAATTTAAAGGTGGTTTGGCCTCTAATTTAATTCTGATTCAGACTCTCCTGTCAGGACTCGAGAGAATTTAATTAATTACCAAGGATTAAGTCTTCCGGTTAAGGTTTCAGGGAAAAAAATAAAATAGCAAAGATGTTGATTTCTTGGAATCCTTTTACAGGTTCATAACAGAAAATTCTTCACTCCCTGTAGGCATTTAATTAAACCTAGTTGAGCGCATACGTGATTCCTCAATTATGAACAAAATGCCAGTATTTACTTTTTCAGAAAGAAATGAGCAGAGTCATCCAAAACTCCAAGTCCCGTTCATTTACAACTAACTCTGAAAACGCTCCATCATTTCAATTGCGATATGCCACGTTACTGGTGGCACAACATTGCTCTTCCTCACAGGCATTTGCCATTGCCTCGCTCTGAGTTGTTCACTTTATCAGAGTCTCAGGAGGAGAAATAGGAGAGTTGCTTCTCTCTGCAAGAATGTTTAAAAAATCTAAACATTTCCCCAAATGGCCAGGCTACTATGTTATTGCTTCTCACTGTTTGCATCTAAAATTCTTTTTTTTTTAATATATATTTTTATTGTTATTTATGTCTTTTACATTTTGCATTCCCCTTGGGTAGCCCACCACCAATTCACCTGTGATCCATCTCCATGGTCCCTTGTGTTCTTTTCTATTCCATTTTGTGCGCTTTTCCTTCCCTCCCTCCGCCTCCCCACCACCACCCCCCGCTGATTGTCTCTCCTATTTGGTTTCCTTATAGTCCTGTTATAAGTGAAACCATTCGATATTTTTCTCTTTCTTTCTGGCTTATTTCACTGAGTATGATCCCCTCTAATTCCATCCATGTTGCTGCAAATTGCATGTGTTTATCTTCTTTGAATGCTGAATAGTATTCCATTGTGTATATGTACCACATCTTCTTGATCCAATCATCCATTTTTGGACATCTGGGTTGCTTCCATACCTTTGCTATTGTGAAAGTGCCGCAATGAACATACGGGTGCATGTATCCTTTCGAATTAGTATTTTTGTATCCTTTGGGTAAATTCCCAAAAGTGGGATTGCTGGGTCATATGCATCTAAAATTCTTGAGCCTCTGCTCTTCTCTTCCAGGTCTGTGATGATTAACAGAGAGTAAATGACTTGTCTATTTGCCCTCAGGGTATCACTGGCCCTCCTGGTCCCCCTGGTGCTGCTGGTAAAGAAGGACTTCGAGGTCCTCGTGGTGACCAAGGTCCAGTTGGCCGAACTGGAGAAACAGGTGCATCTGGTCCTCCTGGCTTTACTGGAGAGAAGGGTCCCTCTGGAGAGCCTGGTACTGCCGTAAGTGATTTCAGACTCCTCCTTCTTCATACCTTGTATTGAAGCAAAATGAAGCCCTTACACAAATCTTCCAGTGGCGTGTATCTGTTGATGAGTATTACAGATTCTCAAGTGGAGCACAGTTATGCCAGGAAATTTGTTCAGCAGCTATTGAGGTGTCATGTTTTTACTGGATGAGGATAGCAATAAGTGAAAGAACTCCACTATTTAATCAAAACGGCCCTTAAATCTGTTGAGGGCACATTGCTGGTACTGGGATTAGAACAGAATTCCAGTGCTATGGTCATCATACTGTAAGTTAATCAATCTTGATAAGCTGCCCTTTTCTTAAACTTGCATTGTCCAGTATGCTACTCTGAAATGCTCCTTATTAGACTTGGTTCTACTAGTGGGAGGTCACTAGCCTTTTCCTAAATCGAGGAGAGCTCATTCTCACAGTCCTCAAGCCAACCTGTGTTATCTCTTAGGGTCTTACCAATAATACTCAGTATTTCACCTCTTTTTCAGGGACCTCCTGGCACCCCAGGTCCTCAAGGTCTTCTTGGTGCTCCTGGTATTCTGGGTCTCCCTGGCTCCAGAGGTGAGCGTGGTCTCCCAGGTATTTCTGGATCTATGGTGAGTGTTTGACACTATTCTGATTCTCATTAACATAATAAAAGATTTTAAAAGCTGCCACTTCAAATGTGACAGATTGATCACTGAATAACTCCACTTAAGATTTTTTATTCATGGCATTTCTTTATACAGATCACATGTCACTTATCTAAGAAGCTTTAATACCACCTTACTTAGACACATGCTATAAAGATACAGCTTAGCATTATGCAGAATGATTTTTGTTCTTTTTACATGCTTAAGAACGATATAAGCTCTAATTGCATTTACTCCCCTGCAATATGAAATGCTGGCATCATTTATCCTGTAGGAAGAATGAAGCACTGGAAGTTCTGAATCATTCCATTAAACCTTATATGGGACAGCAGCTAGGAACCTTCTCATCTCTTAAACTCTTTCAACCTTATGAATTCATTTCATTTGAGATATCAGGTGAAAGTAGGCATCATCCCCAAATAACATAAAGTTGACCCTCTGAGTGAGTAGGAGGAGGGTGAGGATGACACTTCTTTCCTTTTTGTTACTAATTCACATTCCTCTTCTCAAACTGGAAGCTTTTGACTAAGGTTGTTTTGGGAGCGGGAGATTAACATCCAGTTTAATAAGACTTGTTTTGTCTTCTCTGCCTCTTTAGGGTGAACCTGGTCCCCTGGGCATTTCTGGCCCTCCCGGGGCTCGTGGTCCCCCTGGTGCTGTGGGTAACCCTGGAGTCAACGGTGCTCCTGGGGAAGCTGGTCGCGATGTGAGTCCAACACGTATTTTATGGACTAAAACTGAGTGGTACACATTGTGTGTAACTTCATATCCTGAGCTGAAGCTCCAAGTTTCTGAACATGGTATCTACATGCACTGAGAGCTCCTAGTATTAAGATGTGGAAAGTTGCTTGGGCTAGGAAATAAGTCTTTAATTAGCACACTTCAGTGTTGTACCAAAATATTGAGAACAACTCTTAAAAAGATACAGGTCAGCAGATTCTTGTTCCTCTATTTTAGCAGTGCAGAGGGGTTCACTATTAAGGACTGGCAGACAACGCAGCCTCCCTAGGTACCTTCATTGGCGTGGTCTCTTCACAGGGCAACCCCGGAAGTGATGGTCCCCCCGGCCGTGATGGGCAGGCTGGACACAAGGTCAGTGCTCGTCTTCACCTTTCTGTCTCAAATATGATTAAAATAGAGACCGAAGTGACGCTAAGCCCGATTTTGCCTTTGGTAGGGAGAACGTGGCTATCCTGGCAACATCGGTCCTGCCGGCGCTGTGGGTGCACCTGGTCCTCATGGCAACGTGGGTCCCACTGGCAAACACGGGAACCGTGGTGAACCTGTAAGTTTGCAAATGGCTGTCCCTCAATAGGCGTCCCCTCTGATGCCTTCACTTCATGCTTAGGGACTATGGGGTCCTTGGGAGGAGGATCTTGGGCTTGGCTGTTGAGTGGCATTTTTCTTTTCCAATTCACAGGGTCCTGCTGGTGCTGTTGGTCCTGTCGGTGCCTTTGGTCCAAGAGGTCCTAGTGTATGTACTTGGTGAAGGTTTTTTAAAAAATGACACTTAGAGAGGATCAGTCCATACTGTTCTTTAAGAAAATAAACACTTGGTACACTGAACTTTATGGTATTTGAACAATTTTAGTCCGTGTTGAGCATTGCTAACAAGTAGCTTTTAAGTCTCTTCTGCTTGTTTGTATTAAATAATCAAAACAGTGGACCACTTTACGGACACCCCAACTAAAGCAGCTAAAGCACCCACATAGCTTTTAGATGTTTGCATGCCTTGATTTACCTCCATAAACCATTTAAATGGTATTAATGAAGAAATGAGTGCCATCTTTCGAAGAGGATGAATGTCCTGTTTTTCCCTCCCCTTACAGGGACCACAAGGTATTCGAGGTGATAAGGGAGAGCCTGGTGATAAAGGGCCCAGAGGTCTTCCTGGCTTGAAAGGACACAATGGATTGCAAGGTCTTCCCGGTCTTGCTGTAAGTAAAATGCGTGCAGATCTAAAGACCTTCAATTCAGAATGCTCTCCTTCAATTTTTCACTGCTATTATTCTAAAATGTCCTACATCATATTCATTTCCCATTCTCTGGTTAACTCTGTCTCTCCAGAGATAATGCTGCCTCGTGAGGTGAGGGTTAAGGGAGATGGAAATATACATGTATTAAAATTGCCTCGCAACAATGTCCTTCAACCCCACTTAAAATAAATTTCATTAGAGGAATGACTAATATTACACTGCTGAAATGGCTTGTAAAAAAAATAATTGAATATAATAGCCATAATGGGAGAAAAGAGCCCCATTTTACATTTTCAATGGTCTCAATTCAGAAGCCATTGAAACTAAAGTTTTCCATTCAATTAAAAAAACATCTTTTTATTAATGCCTGATCTAAAAGTGCGATTTTCCTGTTCTCTGTTTAAAGGGTCACCATGGTGATCAAGGTGCTCCTGGCTCCGTGGGTCCCGCTGGCCCCAGGGTAGGTCAAGCTAAAAGACTTTTACCTCAGAAATTGAGCCCGCTGCACGCAGTGAGCCCTGAGCCTCTCCTGACTCCCTTGTGGGGTTTTGTTGGCTCATACAGACTCAGTGTCCTTCTTCCTTAGGGCCCCGCCGGTCCTTCCGGCCCTGTGGGCAAAGATGGCCGCAGTGGACATCCTGGTACGGTTGGACCTGCTGGCATTCGTGGCACTCAGGGTAACCAAGGTCCTGCTGTAAGTATTATTTTGGGAAATAATAAAAGGTATCCTTGACCTAAAAGCTATATCCTTCAGACTAAACTGAGTCAATTATGACACATTAAAGTACTCCCCCACTTCCATATGCTTTCTAAAATATGTAAAAATTATTTGGATGTAATGAGCTTCTTAAACCCATCCCTGCACGTACACCTGGGAGCAAGTTATTTACATGAACTTGAATCTTTTTTCACTTATTAGAACATGCTTTTGTGTGATGCTCAACTGAAAATCTGCTGTCATTGGTGTCTTGAACTGTGATCCACTACAAATGCTCCTCTTTATCCCTTTCATCTTTGCAGGGCCCACCCGGTCCCCCAGGCCCTCCTGGTCCTCCTGGCATAAGTGGTGGTGGTTATGACTTTGGCTTTGAGGGCGACTTCTACAGGGCTGACCAGCCTCGCTCACCACCTTCTCTCAGACCCAAGGATTATGAAGTCGATGCTACTCTGAAATCTCTCAACAACCAGATCGAGACCCTTCTTACTCCTGAAGGCTCCAGGAAGAACCCCGCTCGCACATGCCGTGACTTGAGACTTAGCCACCCAGAGTGGAGCAGTGGTAAGTGACATTGTCCGAGCCAGACTGACCTCTCACAGGTTGGGCTTTTCAGTGCTACCATTGACATTTAGAATGAAAAGGCATTTGGGTAAAAGTTGCATTATGTGAAACCATACCAATTAATGAAATATCATTCTCTTCTCCCAACCAGCACCCATTTTCAAGCCCCCCAATTTGTAATTTTGCTTTTTCATGGTGATATGAACCCTGATTTGATTTTTCATGGAGGACGAAAGAGGAGGAACTGTCTAATCTTGAAAATAGCCACCCTCTTCCTATGTCATGTGGCATGGACAATTTAACAGTACAATAAAAAATATGACTTATGGGAATTAAAATCTTTGACTAGTCATTATTGGCACCTATGTCCCACTCAATGAGAGGTTTTATGCTCTGGGTCTTGTTTTCTTAAAAGGTTACTACTGGATTGACCCTAACCAAGGATGCACAATGGATGCTATCAAAGTACACTGTGATTTCTCTACTGGTGAAACCTGCATCCGAGCTCAACCTGAAAACATCCCAGTCAAGAATGGGTACAGAAACTTCAAGATCAAGAAACATGTCTGGTTTGGAGAAATTATCAACGGTGGTACCCAGGTAAGGGATCCTACAAACATTCCTTTCCTGCTAACTAATATTTTGTTAGGATTGTTTGCTTTATAATTACCAAAAATAGGCTTATCTTGAACTTGCTCTTTTCTCACCTATCTTGGATTGTTCATTACAGATGGATTTACTAGGCAAATCTGCACAATTCAAAGTTGTTATGCAAATTTGACTTAACTGACGCTCACTGAAGACGCTGACTAATGCCATTTACTGTGAAGGAGAACTAACCTCTGTGGAGTCCTAAACAAAATACTTAATGTATTTTCAGAACATGAGCTTTCCTGAAATTTTAAACAAACCTTTTTCATCAACTCTTTTGATACCAGTTGGTAGGAATTACAGAAAATGAAAGAGGTTTGAATCTCTAGCTCCTTGTTCTCTTGTTCTAAAGAATAAACATGCACATAGAGGCTTACCTGAAATAGGTACCTTTGTGAGATTACCTTGCCTCACTGCAGTAGTTTTTTGTTCCTTCTAGGTAACTAATGCTTCAAAGATAAGTGAGTTTCCTTTAAAATTGCCTTTTTTCTTAAGGCCTTTATCTGACTCCATTATTTCTCCTTACACCACACTTTTTTGTTATTTAATTTGACTCTTAGTGTCTGAGTCGGTCTCCACTTAACTGGAATCCTCGTCTTATTCTCTGTAGTTTGAATACAATGTTGAAGGAGTAACGACCAAGGAAATGGCTACCCAACTTGCCTTCATGCGTCTGCTCGCCAACCATGCCTCTCAGAACATCACCTACCACTGCAAGAACAGCATTGCATACATGGATGAGGAGACTGGCAGCCTGAAAAAGGCTGTCATTCTGCAAGGCTCCAATGATGTGGAACTTGTTGCCGAGGGCAACAGCAGGTTCACATACAATGTTCTTGAAGATGGCTGTTCTGTAAGTAATAATGAAATATGGGAGTAGTGTTTTGGGGAGGAATAGAGGTAGGGAAATTCTAGCTTAGACCATTAACTGAACAGATAGATGAAATACCTAACTGACTCATTTAATTCAGATGGTAGATCCAGACTGTTCTTATATGTAAGAATATATATTCATATCTATGTGACATATATACTATGTCCACATATTAGTTGTTTATCTTTTTTTGTTGTTATTCTTATTTGTGTCTTTTACATTACTGTATATTCCCCGTAGGTTTCCCACCACCAATTCACCCGTGAACTGTCACTACAGTCCCCTGTGCTCCCTTCTCCCCGATTCTGAGCCCCAATCCTCCCCACCCTCTCGCTGGGTGTCGCTCTTGTATTTGGTTCCCCTATATGCCTGTTATAAGTGAGACCTTTCGATATTTTTCTTTTTCCTTTTGGCTTATTTCGCTGAGCATGATCCCTTCTAGTTCCATCCATGTTGCTGCAAATTACATATGTTTATCTTTTTTGAATGTCATAGTTGTTTATCTTTTAACATGAGTTCCTTAAATGAAGATGTATGCCCATAACTTAAAATGATCTGAAGTTAAAAAAGCTGATGATATAATTTGTAGTTAGATGTATTTTATTTTATTTATTAGTATTGCTTACTTCTCCTTTTTCTTTTAGCTTTGTCTACAATATATTTTAAATTGAGGAATAATTAAGATTCGCTAATAGCAATTCTGTATACCCACCCGACTCCCCGCTCACACACACTTTCTGAAAACGATAACGCAAAAATAGATCACTCGGAATATGTATTGAAATGGGTTTTTTTCCTAAATTAGACTTGTAAGAAACCTTTCCCCCAGAGACACCCCAATGCTGCTGTTTCAAAGATGAATGTGTTTATGTCAGATACATGTCTTCAGAATGACACATAGCAAAAGTTTCTTATAATACATAAGAGGTACAGATGATGTAAGATTCAGAAATAGTGCTGTTTTACGTATATTTTTCTTTTCTTTTTTTAAACAGAAAAAGACAAATGATTGGAGAAAGACAGTCATTGAATACAAAACAAATAAGCCATCTCGCCTCCCTATCCTTGATATTGCACCTTTGGACATCGGTGGTGATGACCAAGAATTCAGGTTGGAAGTTGGCCCAGTCTGTTTCAAATAAACGAACTTAACCTAAATTAAAAAAAAGGAATCTGAAAAACTTTCTCTCTTTGCCATTTCTTTTTCTTCTCTTTTAACTGAAAGCCGAATCCTTCCATTTCTTCTGCACATCTACTTGCTTAAATTGTGGGCAAAAGAGGAGAAGGAGTGATCAGAGCATTGTGCAATATGATTTAATTAATTCCCTCTCCTTTTCCCCCTCCCCAAAAGATTTGGAATTTTTTTCAACACTCTTACACCTGTTGTGGAAAATGTCAACCTTTGTAAGAAAACCAAAATAAAAATTGAAAAATAAAATAAAAACCATGAACATTTGCACCACTTGTGGCTTTTGAATATCTTCCACAGAGGGAAGTTTAAAACCCAAACTTCCAAACTACCTCAAAACACTTTCCTGTGAGTGTGATCCATACTATTAGGTGCTGACCTAGACAGAGAGAAGCTGAGGTACTTGTTTTTTCAAAATACAAAGGTGCTAATTAATAGTATTTCTCAGATACTTGAAGAATTTGGTGGTGCTAGAAGCTGAGAAGACGTACTCCTCTGTATTGAGTTGTATTGTGTATTGTTTCATCTGACTTAACATCAAGATTTTAAATCTTATACCCAACTGAAAGTATGCACGTCATCATTTGCCCCACATTGTCCTCTTTTTGAAATTTAGCATTTGTTCTTTGCCAGTCTCATTTTCATCCTCTCCCATGGTTTCAAAGAAGCCTTGTTTCTTGGACAAGCAGAAAAATTAAATTGTACCTATTTTGTATATGTGAGATGTTTAAATAAATTGTGAAAAAAATGAAATAAAGCATGTTTGGTTTTCCAAAACAAAATACCGAGTAGAATTCCTTGCTTCAATGCTCTTTGCAATGTAAATACGTATTATAACATCTCTACCGGTCATTAGACCACATGTTGCTCGTTAGATGGACACCGTGCAGAAAGGGTAGTTTTGGATGGTAGAAAGAGCAGTGAACAAGGATCCAGAGACCTGAACTTTTCTAGTGGGTCTGCTCCTTATGACTGACTCACCTTGACACTTCACCGTTGTGAGTTTTAGCTCCTTATGTATAATATGGAGAAAATTCCTTCTCTCAGCTATTAGGCATTTGTCCAACTCAAAATACATAATACTTAAGCCACATGGCACTGTTGACCCAAGTTTACTCTAAACAAAGGCGCTTTTGGTTTATTATCTGCTATGCATTTGGAAACATTGGCTGAAAGTTGGTCTATGAACAATTAATACTATTAACTAAAACAGTTTCAAATATTCAGCAAAAATGCCATACACTTAAATCTGATGCATCTGAGCACAATGCCTGTTAAGAGGTAATGTGTGTGCTGTCAATCAACATAGACAGTTGTGGATAATAGTACCACGAACACCCACCTGCCAAATCAAGTTCATTTTCCTCCCCTGCACCTTTCAATGACATCTTTAATACACTTAAACATAGTAATGTGTCAAGTAAAATGTTAAGATTCATTTAGAGCTTATTTCCTGTTGCAGAACATAATTGTGATTGTAATATTTGCCTCCTGTTATAAGTCATCTCAAGATTCAATTAGCTTTAAAACGCAAAAGACTGAACATGATGAAAACCTAACATTAACTCTAAAAGTTAGCAAGGTCTACTAACCAAATGGTAACTTCTAATTATGGTTCTCCCACCTCCTGAATCAGGACACTGGGATGCTTATTAAAATGGAGTCTTCACTCACCAAATTAAGATTTAGTGACAAATCAGTATATTTAAGCTCTCTGCAAAATTATGATGTGCACTAATTGGGAAGCCATTGGATAAAGTAATTTCCACAGTCCTTTGACATTCTGTAACGGAAAAAATGAATCACTATACCTGACTAAATGATATAAGGAAAACCGAGCTCCTGTGATCAGAATATTAGTACTCTCTACAAATTAATGATTGAAATGGCCAGAGCAAACATATCAAAATCAGTTAGCAATCTCTGTTTTAAAAATATTCTATGCTCTTAGACTTAAAGTATAAGAAACAGCCATAAGACTGGTGTAAAGAGAGAAAGAAGGAAAGAAAATGAAATAACAGTAACACTTATTGAGTATCAACTGTGAGCCAAACACTCTGCTCGATGATAATACTAATGACCTTCATCAAGCTGAACCCAAGTTGGTAGATTTCCTAAGCCACCAAACACTTAATAATCAATTAGTTATCAGCCTGAAACCACAAGGAAATAGTTAAACAAATAATGGCATATTTTATACGTAACAATGAGAAAGTAAATTTTGGCATAACCAATAAATAACAATGAGAAATTAACAATGGTGTAGCTAACAAAGAGCAAAAGCAAAACAGTGATATAAATTTTGCTATTCCAATAACATTTATGAGGTTGATTAAACAAAAGGCATATGCTTGAAATGGAATGTTACAATGTTAATAACATTCTAGTACACTGTCATTAGAAATTAAACACACATATTAAAAAGTGCTGAGTAGGAATGACTTTTATGCTAACATTTTCCAAATTTGCTGCCATGTTTATATTATTTTTATCCTTAACAATAAGTTTACTCTTTCAATTTTATGAAAAGAAATAAGAAGGCAACAAATGAAAACAATCCAAATTAAGGAGTAGCTTAACCTCCTGCCCACCTGTTTTCTGAAAGAGAAGGAGAAGCCTAGATTAAAAGTAATCTTCCGCGTGTCTCGGTCATTCTGAGGGAGTCTGGGGAAAGGTATCCAAAGCAGTACCAGCCAACAGCATCCTCGGGGATCTGGCAGTTCGGTTGTGGAGAAAGAATAAAATAATGTGTGAACACAGTTTTGAACAACGTGTCCTCTGAGGATAGTAGAAGACACTATTAATTAATGAGAGGGAATCTCAGGAAATGAACCTCAGTCTCATGCAGTAGCAGTGACATCTAGACTGAGCCGGCCAGCTCTTGTCAGAGATGTCATTCCAAAAGGCTTCTCTGGAAGCCACATATTAGGACAGTATGGTACTTACCAAGCCAGAAAGTCCACTGAGTTCCCAGGGCCTGGACAAGGTGCTGACCCTGGCACAGGCAACCCCCTCTTTAGAGGTTAAGCCCCGGGCTCAAGGGACCCTCCTTTTCCCACTTCATGACTCTTGGTAGTGTGAAGGTCAGCCGCCTCTCACTGTGCACATGAAAGACAGAAGGAGCAGGTAGCCAAGATGGGGAGAGGAGATATTAATCAAGTCTGTTAAAGAGGGTCATTTAAAATTCTAAAATCAATACAGCTAATGCACTGGCAAAGAGCAAAGACACCTGAGCAGTGCTGAACACATTTATTATCTTTAATGCCAAAAGACTTTTTTATGCTATTCCACTTAATATCACTGAAAAGGAAGTTCAGAAATTGGATTATATATAAGAAAAGTTGGAGATGTCCTTTTGGGTCAGAACAACAATCCGTCTAGATGAGTACTTTGCCTTTGACAGTGGCACCAGGGGAAATTTGGGAGAAATTTGGCACTTCCCACAAAACCAGCCTCAAAACTCCCACTTAATAACCCACCGTAAATCTTCTCTGTACACAGATGTATCTAAACCCTTCCAGAGCCCTCTATCCCATTTGAAATATGTTGGTATCACAGTACCAACAAGAGAAAGCTAACACTGAATTGTTAGCTCAGCATCCTGGCCTTCTGATCCAGTAGATGAAATATGTTTTCTGTCTCTGTGCCTGAATCAGTCAGGGGTTCAACAACAGCTCAGCATCCTGGGTAAGCACCAGCTAGGGCAGCTAGGGGGCCACAAACAGCCTGTAATGATTGACCTCTCCCCATGGTTCAGTAAAACAAGCATATAATCTGTGGTCAGCAGCTAAGGTTATGAGCAGCAACCCCACTACGGACTAGCGAAGGGCTCTTGTGCAAAGCCACTTATGTTGTCTGAGATTTGGTTAACATAGCTGCCCTCAGAGCTTTCCTTAACACTGCTGTGCTGTCTCCCAGAACCAGAACCAGACTCTCTGGGGGGACCAAGTAGAGCATGTGTGAAAGCGCTTAGTGAAGTGTGGGCACAGGTCCCCAGTCATCATTAGGTTCAAAATCATCCATCACTGGCCCTCCAATTTTTGAAGGGAAGAGTCTAGAATTTAAGCTTAATTAGCACCATTCTCTAAGTAGGTAGTCTATCCATTTTTGAGCCATGCCTCCCTCTCCCTATCAGTAAAAATGTGAGTTTCTACAACTGACTGTATACAATTATTTATATATAAATACTAAATGTATACTAAGGTACTAATAATATATACAATTAAAACCTACACAAAAGGGAAAAAAACTTCAAAAGACAGAAAATAAATACAAGTGGAAAACCCCATATTCCAGTAGATCATTTTGCACTGGGAAGCAGCCACCCTCCCCTCTCCCCCACCCAACACACCCATTTTATTTTATTGTTTTTTTTTAAGATTTATTTATTTATGCATACAAGCTGGGGTACAGGCCAGAGGCATGGGGTGGCGAGAGGGTTCACCAGAGACAGAGTGGGGAGCAGAAACAGGCAGATGGACGGAAACACACTGCTGAGGGGAGCAGCGGGTAAGGCACGAGAGGTCTGCTGAGCCATGTGGGAATCTCCCTGGCCGGGCGTCGAACTCACGTTGCCGCTGCCGACAGCTGCACATTGCGGCACTTAACCGCTGCACCGCCAGGGAGGCCCCCAACACACCCATTTTAGAAGCTACTGTTCTAAACAAGGATTCATGATGGGCTCTGGGGGTTGGTGGAACGTCAATGAACTCCTGAAATAACATGTTACATTTTGTGTGTATGTGCATTTTTCTTAGAGAAGGCTAAACAACATTTTTTTAGATACTCCAAGGGATCCATGACCAGAAAAAGATGTTATGAAACACTGCACCAAAAAAAAATATATATGTATGTAACTCACCTCATTACTCCTGGACTTTCCTGAACTATGACTTTCATATCTCAACTTGGGTCTCTTCCTCAGAGCATGCTGTTTTTCTTATCCTAAGGCCAAGAAGTCAAAATAGAGATTTGTCTTTCGTTCCTCTATTTCCTTGCCATCGACCTTTTGTCCTGAGCTTCAACAAGGTTTGGCAAATGCTTTATGACTCAGCCTTGTGCTCTGCAACATCAAAATGCACCTGCCCACAAGATATTTGCAAAGAAGAAGAAACAAACTCAGTATTGGAGATGGATCAGTTAATCTTTTTAGGTAAATTAAGCATGTTTGTCACGTGTGTGTGTGTGTGTCTGTGTCTGTGTGTGTGTGTGTGTGTGTGTGTGTGTGTGTGTAAAAAGAGATATCATCCTAAAAGGGGTTACAATTCTAGCTAGCACCATAAAAGGTTGTAAGACAGTAATTGGAGCATATCTCTCAGGGACCCTTGAATCACCTCATAGAACCAATTGTCTCCTCCTCATCTGGCTGCTCCCAAGCAGAGCTATTATTCTGAGCCCAGGTATAAGAGTAATTTTGTCAAAAATTAACAAAATAATGGATTCTAGAAAACTATCCTTAAAAGAGCAATTTACTTCACATTTTTAAAAATTCATAAACAAAATGCACTTTATCACTAAAGTGACTATTTTTCATAGCAGAGTATTGCTCTTGGTGTCCAATTACTTAATTAACCATAAACAGCATGAGGAAAAAAACAGAAAAAAATTTTTTAATGGAATCTATTAATGATAGGCAGGATAAGAACATCTACTCTTAAACCAGTGTGCTGAGTGGATGGCCTTTCTCTCTCTACGGGGTGTCACTTCAAGTTCACTGCTCCCCCTGCTGACTGGATAATAGAACACCCCAGTCTTTTAACACTGCCGCATGCACAGAGAATGAAAACTCAAATTTCAGAGAAGATAATAGAACAGCTTCCTGTGCTTATTTCCTGTCTGCCCCCAAAACACAGCTTTCCCTCCAGCGTCCACAGCAGTCTACCTTCAGTCCTCAATGCTCCCTTTTTTCCCTTCGCCTCTGTAACCTGTCCTTAATATCTCTCCCACAGAGCTAGTAAATGGAAGTCACGAGGAGGCAAAGGTAAGTTCAAATGAAACTTACGGCCTTTTGTGTAGAGCTGTCCAATGCTACAAATGTCACCCCGAATGCAATGAATAACCATTCAGGGTTTAAGCACAGGGTTCGGGGAACTATATGAGACCATGACAAGAGGAGGTGACAAGAAGAATAGGGGCTTAGGAGGCAGAACTATTTAAATTTGAACTCTTTCCCCACCATTTCCTCACCTATACCATAAGGGAGATGATTATACCACACACAGGCTTGTTAAGATCAGAACCAACTTAGAAGGTCGGTGAAGAGTAGCCATTGTTCTCATCCCCAGAGTTGGCTCTTCCCTAACAGTCTTCACCTCCATCACTGGCAAAAGTGACCACCTTTCCACAAGTACTGTTTCTTTGACAACACTAGTGTAAAATGACAGAACAGCTATAATTCAATTATACTTCAAATTCTTCTATCACAAATAGATTCTCCTAATACAAGTAAACCTCCAAGCCCTCACAATTTTGCTAAGTCTTTCTCTACTTTCCATTAAAGTGCCGAGCCTTTATTAATAGTTTGAAAATCTTTTCAAATTTTTACAAAAGAAAACCAACAATTCCACCTTAACAGTAGAAAAAGGTAGCAATTCTGACCAAAATGACAAATTTGATTTCAACTGTTCTCTGCCTTATGCCATGAGATACATCCAGTTCTGGAGGGGAAGCTTTCTGAGCTCAGAAATGGTCCTTTGCTTACTTGGAAGCACAAATAGACTCCCCTAGATAAATAGACTATAACTCATACATGTGAATTAGCCAAATTTCTGCCACTTAATTTTCACGATTTTCTAAAACTTTGTCTCTGGCAGTGGAAATCCTAATTCAAGAGTTATCAGCACAAGAAATGATTATAATTATTAAATTCATGTCCTCAGGGAAATTTCATGGCCTATGTGAATTTACTCAAGGGCTTTAAACATCATTAAATCACCTATTATTGCCAATGCTCTGAATGTCTATATGAATAATATTATAAGTGGATCCACTTCAAAGAAATATAGAAGAAGCTTTGATTATAGTTATTTTCAACATGGTTTTTCCATCTGATTATAAGTCTCCTTTCATTTGTAGTACTGAAGTCTAAAATAATTTTTAAAATCTTATCAATGTAACTAAATTAAAGTTTCCATCTACTACTTTGCTCATCGTGATAAGACCTATTCCTAATCAAAAAAATAAAAAAAGGACCTTCCTCAGATAACATCCAGAAAATTGCCCATTTAAGCATTTATCTGGGTTATTCATAGCGAATATTTATTTTTAGTTATTACTGGGCTTGCTATTAAATTTAGTGAACTTATGGTCAATTGGAAGCTCCACATTTTTTTAGTCTTTTTTCAACTAAAACATCACAATAAGTACTCACCTTGCCGCCATAAATTATAAAGGAGGCTTGCTTTTCTTCTCTCAAGCTTGGAAGGGCTATCTATCAAACAGAGTACAAAGTCCACTAAATCCTTTGAACTTTTGAAGAGAGAAAAACAAATCAATGCCAAAAATGATGTGCCTTCTCGCCAATACACAAATTAAACTGTGTGTTTTGTAAGATTTATAGGGTACCTGGGCTTCTTTTTATTATCACTTTTGCTAGGTATCTGTCAAGTGAATCCAATTCAGTAATAGATTGATATTTGGGGGGAAATCTCTAGTCTCCATTCTGTGTTGGGGAAAAAAAAACCATACAGATGGTAAAGCCACCCTATCTCATATTATGCTTTAATTGGCTGGAGATGTTTTTAGAACTCCCTTGGTGATTATAATACACAGCTACTCTTGAGAAAATTGTGCTAGACTAAAGTCACAAGGTCTGAAACCCACCTTTAAAACCACTGGTAAGGTTAGAAATAGGTACATAGATACATGATTTTTTCTGATAAGGCAATGTACAATACTTCTCAAAGTCTTTTCAGATCCCACTTAATAGTTACCTAACCAGAATTATTGGGGATGAAGCCAAGATAACTACATTTTCACTGACTGAGTACAGAGGTTTTCTCAGCTACTCTCAGAGTTTGGGAACCACTGGTTTATTGCTGTCATCATCATCATCATCATCTTGGATGAGTCTGTGCTCCTCTCCCCCAAAATGTTTAGGACCACAGCTCTGAAATCATGGGCTCTCTAAGCTGCTTTAAATGAGAACATGTAATGGCTCATTGAACACGTGAGCAATTAATTTGAGAACAGTTGCAGTATTATAAATGTGATTACTTATTGCAAACCCAATTAATCCAGTCAGGAGGAATGTTAATTACAAAGGAGTATGGAAATTAGCATGAGTGCATGACTAAATGCCTAAATTCTGACTATTACATTGTCTGTCTGGTAATTTACTTTAAAAATTCTTCCCTAAGAGATCTCATATATATGTTCACATGGGCAGTAAGGTAACATTAGTTCACTCTCCAGGGCTGCTGTGGTAACTTTGGGAATCCCTAATTAGAGCAATCCATGGCTTTAGAGGTGTCTAGTCTGGTATTTCAAAGAGCATTATTTAAAACTACAGCAGAATCTGTATCAACTAACACAAAAATTGATAGAGTTAATTTTTCATTGTTGAAATAACATTCTTAAAGATCTATGGCTAGCTAATAAATATTTAATATTAACAAAATTTGACATAAGCCTTGCTCTGCATGTTGCATTCTCACTATGTGTAGCAAGACTGACAAGAAAAGACATTTAGTCCAATCTACGTTTAACCACCAGAGATGATCTCTCCTTACTCAAAACTCTTGAATCGCCAAATTGGCTTAGATCAGTTCACAAAATGGCTCCAAAAAACTGAGAAATGGCAAAAGATGGCCCAAAAAAGGATATAAATACAAAGCAAAACTATTTAATTTTAAAAAGTGAAATAATACTCAAAAAAATAATTGCCTTTCCCCTCTGAGCAATGGAATATCAACCAAAACAAATCCAGATCTACTAGAAAGCAATTGGGAAGGGCTCCAATGTTCCCAAGAAACTCTCTCTCCTTCTTTGAGAACAGCCAAGATTTACTAGGTCTGTGCTTTTGTGGCTCTTCCCTTCTTGAGCATAACTGAAAAGACAGGCGCAGAGCCTTAGTCAAGCCAGTCCACTAACTCCTCTCCTCTGAGAATGTAAAACTTGGAAAGGAGTAAAACAGAGAGGAAACCACTGAAGTCAAGGCGTACAGATGATAGCACTCCAGAGATGCCTGTGAACTTCTGCTGATGAGGCCCTAGGTTTTTGGTTGTTCCTTGAACTATGAGATAATGGAGCATCCTTCCATGAGCTTTCTGTTTTGCTTAACTTAGAAAGGTGGTTTCTGTTACATAAAACAAAAACAGATTTGAACTAATACATTTAGTTAACAGGATATGGCAACAACAAAAACAAAACAAAACAAAAACAGGAATACAGTCTTAAAGTAAGTAACACTTAGACAAAGTAGAAATAAGAAACCAAAATTTGAGTGGCTTGAAAAACTAGCCAGAGAAAAGACATTACTGGGAGACAATTCTCCGTGGCTCTTTGACATTTCTGCAAAATGTCTTGCAAGCAAAGGCACAGATGGCCTTTGTTCTGGACTATTTTTTTCAAGAATGTAGCGTGAGAGTGAACAGCCAGAAAAGAGAGTATCCCCCTCCAGAATGAAAGGCAGTTGACAGTTTAGTATCAGAAAGATGATTTTTCTTTACAGGGCAAGTATCGGGCAGGTTTGTTTGCAGTTCATTGTAGAAAATGAGGGGTCCCGTACCTGATGTTCCCTAAGTGTGACATATTCACCAGGGTTGCTCTGCATTGCACCCCACCATTCCCCCACCCACCCAACCCCCACAGAGAGTTGGGGAAGGGGATTTGAAGCAAATATAAAGCTTCTGTTGCTTGCTGTAAGTAATAAAATCTTTTGTCTCTGACCCAGAAGTCACATGTCTTCTGCCAGCATCTATTAAACTGTGGCAGGCTAACATCTTCACTTTACAGAGAAAATTTCTGGCCCTTCACTGTTCTTGACAAACATTTCCAAGAAGAATTCATACCCGAATGAAGCTGCATCAGTTCTGTGTTCCTGTCTTCAAGTTGCCTAGCAACTAGTTGGTCACCATTGATCTGACAATCTGCCGTAATGAAAGACCACACTATGTAGAAAAGTGTGATTGAACTATGTATTTCTAGACGACAAGCATTGTCTGCGTCATCTCCGTATCTTCTTTAACACCTAACCCACTGCCTAATATAGACTATATGCTCAATAACTTTATGTTGAACAAGCTGTTGAACTGAAGAATTAATTATAAAAATGACTGCAGAGATAGAGTTTGGTCCGTAACTTAGATATTTTAAATCTGTATCTTCCCCTCACAATCGTTCTGTTTCTTCAGATTCACTTATTGGGCAAATAATAGCGATCTCCTCAAGGATGCTTCAGTGACAGGGGCATAGAAAAATATGAGTGGGAAAGGTAAACAACCTCCCTAAAGCCAGAGCTGCAATGTCACTCTTCATTTAAAGTGACTTCAGAGATTTCAGGGGCAGGAACTGTGACTCTTTCCTCTATAGCTCCACCACTAATCTGGTTCATCCATATTTTGTTTGTCCTTTCAGGTCTGCTATTAATTGACAATCTGTTTTTTTGGTGGGTTTTTTTTTTTTTTTACTCCCTTTCCTAATTCCTTAGGGAGGCATTTCAGTAGGTACCTTTCACAAATCCCTTGGCAGCCTATTAACTGATGACCTTTGAGGAGACAGCCCATCAACTGCCATCATTAAAGTCACATGGTGTAACACGTGGCCACCTCCGCGTTGGAAGCTATGCAGGGAGCTTTTTAAAGGGGGTGAGGGCATGAAAAGTCATAAGTAACCTCTCTATTTTAATGTCTGCTGCCTCTATCTCCTATGCATACTGTTCCTACCATGTTTTTGCCTAAGAAATAGGTCTCTTATTTCATGTTGTTGGAGTATTCTGTCCTCAGCTAAGGCTACAAATTACAAAGAGTTTTTAGATGTTAATTTTTTCTTAAAAATGTTTGCACTAAAATTACTTGAGCTGGGAGGTGGCAAAGAAGATTTTAAAAAAAGACAAAAGATCATTGAACATACAAAACACTCATCTCCTCTAGTAATAAAATAGAAAGTAATATTTCATCTGGGTATAGTCATGCTTCTTTTAAAAATGATAATATATTAGCCAAAAGACCACTCTCATATAGTTGACATTTTTATAATTGGTACAAAATTTCTGGAAAACAACTTATCAGGATGTAGCAAAAGACTTAAAAATGTTTATACTTTTGACTGGTTATTTTTTCACTCCTGGGAATCTATCCTAAGAATTCTTGATTTTTTCTAAAATTTTGTGAACAGAGACCATATGAAGAGTTTCCCATAAAACTGTGAGATCCTGGTTTTCCTTCCACTGCTTAAGTCAGAACAACACATAGCTGTCTTCCCATGCAGCTGTCCAAAACAACCTAAGCCTGGAGGGAGAGTTATGCCAGTCTGAAGGACAAGCACATGAATCACAAAAGTCTTCTAACTTTGAGAAATGCCATGGCTATTTGCAGGATGAAGCCAACAGAAAAAAAAAAAACGTGAGCACTGCAGGGCTCAAAAAAGCTATAGCAAATACACTCTTTGAACTGCCCTACATGACTAAGTGCCAGTTCAGTCCTCTGAGCAGGAGGTGTCATGGCAAGGCATCTACAGAAAACGCCAAGAGGATGTATTAAAAATTTACAGGTTTTTTTTTTTTTTTGCTTCCTCTTCCACTGAAGACAATCCCCCAGTGGATATGGTGAAGTCATATTAACCTCCTTCCTATAGCTTATCAGTATGAAAATGGGAAAAACACCTGAAGGAAAGAACCTATAACAGCAGTAAGTAAATGTGCAGAAGTAATGGCTGACCCTCTCATTACATATTGGGCACAACAGTTGTCATAGCCATATTTATAGCAAAACATTGGAAATTAACCAAATGTCTAATAATAGAGGATTGGTTAAAATAGATATGGCACATTCAGAGGATGGATTGCAATCAGTTATTTAAAATGTTCTCAAATAATGCTTAATGATATGAGAAAAAACAAGTAGGTATGAAAATGAATAGTTTATAGTGAAATTTGATCTCCCATAGGAAACAGGGTTCAAAATTATCACATGATGAAAAGAAAAATCTCATAGTTAACACCATCCTTGATAATCTGCAGGTTGGACACCTAAATAATATAGCTTCAACAATTTTTCTTTCAAATATTAGACGGCTTAATACTTTCTTTCAAGTATTAACTGCTTGTGTAGTTGAGCAACAAAGTGAGCATAGATTTAGACCATGTTATAGGAAAAACATATTTCTATGATTAGAATCATAGTATAGCAAGGTGAGAGATACAGAAACTCAGACTAATAAGAAAACATCAATTACTATATCCTGTGTCTTACAGTCAGGGTGTGCTGTACACTCATGAACAAAATCAAGGGGAAATTTAAAAAATCTTATTTAAATTTTTGTATGGAGAGCAAAATTCACAGAGCAAAAATAAAACATATAGTGAGTATCTGTATAAATCATATGTAAGCAAGTTTATTTTCAAATCTTTATTTTATACAGATAGGCATAAAAAATTCAAAAGGATTATGGAATATTGTAATAGCTATCATCTCTAATGAGATAATGGATATTGTCAGGGTTTTTGCCTTTACCTTTCTGTATTATTTTTTTTAATTTTAAATGAGCATTTATTACTTTCCTTATTAGTTAAAAACAGTGATTACATTTAAATGGCACCCACAAAACAGATGATCTCTTTAAAACATGAGTGTGTTGATTTATAAATGCTTAACAATAGATAGCTTTGGGTGTGCCATTTCTGTGTCAAAAGGACAAGCACTTATTCAAACTACTGGTAAGTATGACAGAAATATGGGACTACACCTATATGAAGGAAATTTAATCAGCAGAAATCTATTAGTCCACCTTGGTCAAGCAGTGCTATTAGGGTCTATTGAAGAGGACATAGAAATAGCCTCCTCATACTGAACTGAACATTAAAGTGTACTTTTCAAAAGAAAAGGGTTATATAAATATACATAGAATCTACAATAAATTATCTTAAGAAGTGCCTCCGGAGCTCCCATGATTTCAAACTCTTTATGCACTTCACCAAAATATCATTAAAATACTTATTACAGCAATACTTTCTCTGCTTCATTCATAAAAGATGCATAGATGCATTCATGTAATAAAGGATATTCCTCACTGAAACACATATATCACTATAGTAAGTCTGGTTTAGCAATAGAAAAAAATTAATGTCTCATATGAGAAGGATTTAAAAGACAGGTCAGTTAGAATAGTTCTTTGATTATGTAAAATTACTGATGGTTGATCCATTGTGTCAGATGTGAAATGAGATTAAACTGTAAAAGTAAGTTTTAAATTCTCAGCATTAAACTGAATTAAATTGAGCAAAGACATGGTTCAAGTAGGACTGAAAGCTTCTGCTAAAATCAGACTGTTTCGATCCATTAGCAACATAGCTACAAAGAAAGAGTATCTTATCAGAAAACAGTGTAGGCTGTGGAAAATTAATAGACAGTGCTAGACCCAGTCTTGGTATAGAATTACATGGAAAGGATTAGGAAGTGAGGGGAAGGTAATTAAGTAGAAAGAACAGCCGGAAAGAACTGAAAAGCAAAAGATCAGATGGTCTGAGGTTGAGCCCCTCACCATCTGTTGGCAATCATCAAAATTTATTTGATCTTATTGTGTATTTACTTTGTAAAAGGGAAAAAATAAAACCTCATTCTAATGAATGAAGAGGTGAGATGTAAGGCGAATACTCATTATAACAGAGTTCATTATTGCAATGAGTAAAGTCATCGCCATTGCAACATAACAAATACAATTAATGCAATTTAATTGTCCCATATCATCTCATCTAATTGTCCCTGACATCAACTTCATATAAAAGCTCTTAGGTTTTACTGACCTTTTGTGATTTAGTTGGAAGGCTTTGTCTATGATTTTAGTCATTGTTTATTGTATGTCTGTCCATACATTTTGCTCTTGTAAAATTTCTGAGTGACTGCATGTGTCATTAGGAAAATTTTTGAACTAACCACTTATGTTTCCCCTTCTAATTGACTTCAGCACCTGTGATTTCAACATCAGTTAAATAAGTTACTATCTACTCAGTTATACTTAGAAAACTCAATTCATTCCTTTACTTTTCCTTTTGGCCCTCATATTCACTCAACTTGACAATTCTTCTAACCAATTGTCCTACATACATTACCTTTGAAATGTTTTGGTGCTTCCTCTCCCCTTTGCACCTGTACTACAGCTTTTCACTTCAGGTTTTCATGGGTTTTGATCTGAACTACTACCTGCCTCTTTTTCCCATCCCTCTCAAATCCATCTTCCACCACACAGAGAAAACACAAATCTGACCTTTCAATCCCCTGTTAAGAGATTTGTTTCCAGTGCACTTACAGAATAAAGTCAAAAGGCATCTGTGTGGTATATGAAACCCTTAACTACGTTATCCCCTGACAATTTCACCTCTCTAGCTCATCTCTCCCGTCTCACAATTTATACCCTTCAGCAAAACCAGAGTGAGTAATTTATAAAGCAACTAGCAATAAATAATTAAGCACTTTTTATTATAATCAACTTGACATGCCTGGGGGGGTGAGTATTTTCATTCATTCCTTATGTCTGCACCATGAATTACTATTTTTAAATTTAACTGCTCAGGTTTGGAGTGTGAGCCTTGCAAGTAAGGCAGAACGGACTCACATCCAGCTGTCACACAGGAGCATCTGTGCAAGAGGTCTTCACACAGCTCAGAGAGACTCGCAGATACATCATCAGATCTCTGGACACATATTAGTATTACCCGCCTGTCAGGCAGTGTGCAGCTACACAGGAGAGCTGAATATTTTCCTTTATTAAAAAATGATTGACACAGTGTCATTCTTTGCTAGTATCATCTTTCATGTACCTAGCAACACATTTTTAACCTGCCGGATATTTGAAAGCTTTATCAGAAAAGCCTGGCTGCCTCAAATCAAGGATTTTATTTAATTTAGTTCTGAAGTTGCTTAAGGAAAATAAATTGATGTCAGGTTTTTTCATTTTAAAGTAACATTTGCATTGCAGATGGACTATTTAACAGTTCACATAATCAATAAAATTACTGCTGAAGTACAGGATGTGTTAATGAGCGAATCTAATACCTGAGTAAGTGGTTCCCTTGTGAGAAGTCAAAATATGTTTGTTTGCTGGCTTGTTTAAGTTTGTTAATCATAAGAAATCACCTTCTTTTGATGGGTAAAGAGAAACAGCTGAATGTTTTCACAAGGTAGTCAGCTCCTTGCAGATGTGTTAATTTCCTTTTAGGATGAAGATATCTTGCTAAGTGGCAATATTCTACCTTCTTCTCCCCACTCTGCCACCCTAGAAAAGAGTCTGCAGATCCAAATTTGTGTAAAGTGATTTAAATTGCTAACTCATTACTGTACCAAATGCTTAGAGGAAATATTTCTAAAACGTCTTGGACAGTCTACATCCTTACAAAAGGGATGACATGAACGTAGATCTGGTAAAAAGTGAACACTCTGCAATTTTTAATATTTATATTTCTTCTTTGAAAAGAAAAATACGTTGTTTTATTTTTCATTGGACAACACAGTTTTATACCCTATATTTAAACGGCTTTATTGAGGTGTCATCACTATACAATATACAATACTGAATGTATTTAAAGTATACAATCCAATGCATATTATATATATATATATATATATATATATATATATATATATATATATGTTGGACTTTATTGTTGCTAGCAAAAAGCTAGAAAAATGAATAAATGGTAACTATCAACTAATCAACAGAACTACAGATGATCACAATTTAAACTTTGTTTTTAAGAATCTATTCATATTCATGTCTGAATAAAATACATATTTCTATTACATTGTGAAGAAACTGCATATACTGCATGTACTTTTCCCTCTTTTTAGTTAAAGTTTTGATGAATATTTTTCCATATTATTCAATATCTTACTACAGATGATTATATATATATGCACACATTCGTACTTATCAGTAGTAATTTCAAAATGATCATTGAAGAAAATAATAATCTACAACTATAGAAATATAACTCTAAAATAACTAAGCAAATAATCACTAATTAAAGCTGTAAAATAATTTTTATCTACATATTTAAACTACAAATACAGATTACTACATACATATGCTTTTATTTTTATTAAAATAGTAACCAAACTACATCTATTATTTTGTACCCTAATTTTAAATGAGTTTTAAAGTGCATTTCATGTATTTGCAACTATTTTTTTTACAGAAATTAATGAAGGGGAAATTTTCAACAATAACTCTAATAACATGGATTATCACTATTGAAACTTTGGGATAATATTCATCTGGAGAGATAGATGTAAATAAAACTGCATTATTTAAACCCTGTGTAATTTCAATTAGATATGAACATTTTTATAGGCTATTCATAATTTTAAGGCATAATTTTAACAAGCAGAATAGCTCTATCATATGGAGTACTTTTAACACATTTTGTAATAATTTTTAAAATCTTGGCTAATTTTATAGCTAAATTTTTCATTTTGAAAAAAATTTAATCCTTTGATCAGTGCTGAGGTTAAACTTTTTTACAAGCTCATGGATGTCTTAAAAAATGTCTTACTATTTTTTCAGTTTTGTATGATCCAAAAATTTTGTTTATCATTTGCCTTTATAATGATACTCATACACAGCAGTTTTCAATATTTTCGTTTATTATTTTTCCTTTGAATTGTTAGTCTAAATATTTATATATTTCAACCTCTATCTGTATTTTTAATTTTTCACATCTGGAATTGATTTGGTAAAATGAGTGAGGTAACCAAGCATCCTTGCACGTGAATTTGAAATGGCATCTTTATCACATAATAAATTCTTATGTATGCATTTGAATTTAAAATTTGTGCTGGTGGAGTGATGAAAGCTGCAGTTCAATCTCCGGGCTTTTGTTCCTTTTGTATCTGTTTAGTTAAATGTGGCATTGATTTAGGGTGATGCTTTTTTTTTTTTAACACTCCATAAAGTGCCCTTACTGAAGACTTACATTTCGATTTATGTACACACATATAATTATTTTCCCTCTTCGGATTTATGTTATCTTTTAAAGCACACAAGCCTTCGGAAGAAGAAAAAATATTAAAGTATAAAGAAACAACAAAAATCATTTTAATTTCTCTTAATTTTAGTACTCAACAGCAACCACGGATAACATTTTGGTCTATTTAATTCCAAGGTGTTTGGGTTTTTTCCCCCACTTTCTCCCTTATTTATAAAGGCTACAAGAGATATAAATAAAGGTCTCTAAGTGGTTTCATTATGATGACTTTTTTATCGTTCCAGGAGGGCTTTAAATTGTTAATAATGCAGTTCTTTGTTCTTTTAATAGAGTTTGAAATATATTTTAGAGATACATATAAATCTATACTGGGGGGGGGGGAGGAGGAAGTATGCTGTTTGAATGACTCATTAAAATGGAAATTCCCTAGTTCACCAGCGGGTGGCAATCTCCACATATACTCCGCCAGGCATTTTCGACAGAACTGTTTCAGGCCAAGGGAAAAACTATCTAAAATGTCTGACAGCCCTAACTCCAGCAGCTGTTGTTGCCCTTCAGTTGTTGTGATTACAAAAAGAAAAAGGGAAACCTGCAGAAATAATCACAAGTGAGAACATTACACAACATGAAACAAAATTACCTTGGCTTAATATAAATTCGGTGAAAATAAATGCTAGGTGTTAAAATATTATTCCTCATTCATGTGCTCCCAGAGAACAGTGTTTTAAATAGTTCCAGACAAGACTAAGAGTCTACCTCAAACAAATGTCCCACAATTACATAAATTACAACTATGGTTTTAAGAAAAAGTAATGGAGAATATAATCGTGATGGGAAAACAGCAGATTTGAATTGTTAGCAAAATATCCAAAACCCAGAACTGAGCCACCACTAGAGCTTAAGGCTGTGGAGATAGTAGAAGGTTTCCAAGAGCAGAGCAGTGCACCTAGGGAGGTAGTTGCATATACAGTCTGAAATTGCACTTGCCTCTGCTTTAAGAAAGAAAGATGAACACCAAATCAAAGTAATTACTTTTTCAAGCGCAAAATTCAATAATCCCAAACATCGGAAGGTGAAAGAGAGCCGTTCTTGGTATTTTCACTGACAGTCCTGATCTACATATTTATCTACTCAGTCTCCAAACTAAATATAGAAGTAAGGTGATTGTTTATTTTGTACATAAACCATATTTTTGTGCTGGTAGTTTAAAATAAGCTAAATAGCAAAACTGAGTGAGAGATTCCCAGAGTGCAGAGTCTAAAACTGAGGACACAGTTAGCAGCGCAGTTTGTCTTGAAACCAGTTGTCCTCACTGAGACAGCTAGAGCTTTGAATATACTCTGTCCAAACCAGTTCTCTCTCGATAACCATGAATCCTGGCTCCCTGGCTATGTATAATTTGTTAGCTCCAAGTTCTACCCCATTAGCACCGTGTTAGCACCTGGTTCTACCCCATTGCTCTAGAACCTACTGCGCCTGGGGAAGCAACCGTAATGTGAGCTTGACTCTAGGTTCCACAGTGCCCAGGCCCTCCAGTTAACTTGTAGGCACTCCCTCAAGTAGCTCATTTGAGCTAAGACTAAGACCTCTAAGGAGAACACATGGGGAAAGAGGGGGATTTCCAAGGACAAAACAATTGACCTAGAAACAAAGCCACAGGGACTGCAATAGTAAGGACTTTTGAAGTATGGTGACTCTTAATGGTAACTACCCCAATTCATCCTCAGGGACTCACAATAAAGCCCCACTAAACCAACATCTAAAAACTGCAAACCTCCCCAACAGCACAGAACACAAAAGAAAAAGACATTCTCATGCACTGCAACATCTTTTCAACCTTTTCAAATAACAAAAGGTTTTCTATACCCTCCAGTCATAATTACCCTCCTTTGCTTGCCTCTTGTTATCAGTGTCATTCTCAGGATGTAGATTCACATAATTCAACCCAATCAATATTCTAATAATGAGGACAAAGCAGAGCTTCTTCTATCAACTGGGATAGTTTTTCTCGATAATGAGAACACAACATTCCTTCAATTCCTTCAGTTTGTTGTTGTTGTTGTTGTTGTTGTTAATGTTTGCTTGCTTGATTTTTTAGTATTGAGCTTTGAGTAAATATTTATCAGAGGTCACTTTAATGTGCACAGCACTGAAATAGGCAATCTGCTATCTTAAACAGTACATGAGCCATATTCAGCAATCTAAGGGGGATTAAAGTCACCTCAGTAGATGGTGATGGATGGATTAATGCACGATCAAGTGCCAAAATGAGTATTGCAGATTCCAAGAGCTTTAGTGCTTCAGAGTCAAGGGGTAGTTATGGCAGACAGGACTTAACAGCTAACATTCATCGAGTGTTTATTTGGTGCCAGACCCTGTCCCATGTTCCCTTAGTAGCATGATCTCATTTAATCCTCATATCAACCCCCTGAGTTAGATACTATTATTATCTCCATTTTACAAGCAAGGAAACTGAGACTTAGCGATGTTAAATAATTTATCCAAAAGAACGTATTAGTAATTGTACAGACCTGGTTCTTGAACCTAAACAGTCTGACTCCACTCAGCTATGCGTTCTCCCTACACAGCTGTGGCACCATCAATTTCTCAGTCAAGCCCAGAAAATCAGAGGTGTCTCATTTAACTCAGCTCATGGTGGCTGCTTTCTGATCTGCAGGGACTGGCACTTCCAGGCTCCCTTTTTTATGTGAAACCAGGCAAACTGACTATAATGAAATAATCTGAAGCTTTGTCACATCTGAGTCCACTACAGTCACAAGAATCCAGTCCATGTTGGCAGTTTAGGTCTCCATGAAAATGAGCACCGTAAACATCAAAGTCATCTTAATAGAAGATTTATGAAAAGAATTTGTATTATGATCCATTTTTATCTGGGAATATTTACACCAATAACTCAAAACCATTTACATCCTTTTCACTCAAATAACAAGAAAGACGAAAGACAGAATGCATATTGTGTGCAAAGCACTGTTATAGATGCGAAGGGTATTCACTGTGCAGAACTTTGAGAGATATTTATGGATCTTTAGAAGCAGATATATCTCTTAAGATTTTTCAGTGTGACTTAAGTTTTTAATTCTAAGCACAAAAGGCCACAGTGAGAGAGTTGAGTATGGAAATTACTACACAGCACCAAAGGGAACTGCAATGATGATGATCATATGATGATCATATTCACAGCCTCAAGAAGACAGTGCTACGAATGAATAAAATAGACTTTCTTCCAGAGAAATATCTGGCCTTTTTATATTGTTCTTGTGGCAAGTGAGGGAGAGCGAAACAAAAACAAAAATTTGCCAACAAGCATATAAATAATCCATATTAGACTAATGAAAAGTGAAAAAAAAAAGACCAAGAAAAAGTGATTCTATGTCATTCGTTAAACATTTATCTAGACAAGTACTATATTTAAGGAGCCAAATTCTGCCTCAAAGGGAACCAGCTGGCCACGAAATATAATCTCTTTAGCTGGATGGAGGATAAACAAAGTTTAGTCCTTCGTGCAGAACATGCAATGAAGATAGAAAGCACATTGCCCTGGGATTTGTCCTGAGCAGGTGTCAGCAGCCTCTGTGAGATGGCTGCCAAGTCTTTATTTATTCACTCCCTCACGAACTGGAAGAGGAAAGTATTCTAGTATCTTTAGGTCACTCTCGCACACGCGCGCCCAGAAGTGAATGCACTTTGAGGCAGCTAGGTTAAATCTATAAGCAGAAACGCCGCGAAGAAACAGCTGGTTTATGTTAGCTGCCTCACTGAAAATTTGGGGATATGGCATCTCCCTGCCAACGAACCTCTCTTCCCACAATTGTGCTACTGAATCAAAGGGTTCTTTTTTTTATTAAAGTAATATGCATGGTAACATTTTGTAAGTTTCACGTTTGCATCATTAAAAATTGACGTGTGTGTATACTATCGTAAAGTTTATCATTGAAAGTCCAATTTTATCCTCAAGAACTTTCTTTTGTAATGTAAATATTCTCAACACAGACCACACATTTATTATTTCTGGAAACCAGACGGTGAATGTGAAAGCCAGGTAACGCTCTAACATTTATCTGAGGGGAGAACAATTCAGTTTCCTGTTTGTCTTGTCCCATGGCTGAGGATGGGGGTGGGGGGTGGGGATGCAGAGTGACTGGGAAAGACAAAAAGTGATGTTGGTTAGGAAAGTGAGTAGCTGCTTATTTTTCTTACTGTTCTAATTTTATCTGAGTTAAGATCTCAGAGGAAAGTGTTACAAGCCAGGTTTGGGGCTAAAGTACCAAACCACAATCATATTTTATGCATATTTATGCTACTGAGTGGCTTAGTAAACAAGAATAATTGAATTCTGACAGAAGCGGTTCACTGTATCTGGGACTTACGGGAACAACAAATAGAGCTTGGCCTATTCCTAGTTTGCTAGCAAACAGTTTTTTACTACTATTTACATACTCACTAGAACCATGTAGAGAAACATAATTAAGATTTTCCAAGCTGTGATAATAAAAAGAAAGTTCAAAGTATACTTGAATCAATTAAAGAAACATTTACCATTTTATTTTATTCTTTTACAATCCTTTTCTGTCATTTTTGCTTGATACTAACTTTCTTTAGTCTACACTTAGGAACAGAAATATAAGATTGATAAAAAAATAAAAGTATAACTTGAAAATTTCTGTAATCAAATAGAAATTCACCACTACCTTCACATGCTCTGTAATTAGGAGTCTTTAACCTACTCTTTCTGTCTTTCATAGTCAATCACATCTGTAAGACATTTTGTTGTTATTCTTTCTTTCCCAATACCCATTGCCTGCTTCTTTGAGAAAAAATTGCACACATTTCCTTGGCAAACCATTTATCCATTCATTAACTCTCAAACCTTGTGTTTTGGGTGGAATACCATTCTGATCCCTGGCCCGTCAGAATAACGAGACTCCCAGGAGATTAGGTCAAGGGTCGCATGATACATGTTGATCCCATTACAATGGCTCCCAGAATTTGGTAGAAACTATACAAGATAGTTTCTTCCTTTTCCTGTGGACTTGAATCTAAGAGAATCTATGTCTACTGCTAGCTTGAAAAGGAACCCAATACAGGATAGCTATGGCAAGATTAGGTCCTGATGATACTGAGATCCATTTCAAAACCCTATAATTTTCCATTATATAATTGTAGGGTAAATGAAGATGTTTGGGCTTTTACACTGCTGGCCTCTGTGGCTGTCACCTGAGGCTTGATTGTGCTAATGCAGGAGGCGTTTGGGAGCATGGGTGCGGGTACGCATGCCTGATAGTGGACACCTGGGGTATGGGGCGGGCAAGCTCAAATGTGTACACCTGAGCTGGGAAGTTAGGGATATAAAGGCGGCGTTACTCAGAGATGGTGCGGCAGAGAATATCTACAAGAGGACAAGCCATCGCTGCTAGAGGAAGTCCAGAGGAATGAGCGCATAAAGATTTTCGGGCGGCAACTTGTTGTTTCCCGTGTTTACTATTAAAAAACCTGCAGGGCTGATGCCAAGAACTCCAAGTTTCTCTTTTAAGCTGCTTGAACTGATGGTGAACCTACCCGGCCTGGGATGGATGCAACACAGTAAGTCAGCACATTCCTGTCTTAAGCTATTTGGAGCTATCTCCCTTTCCTATTTAATCGGAGTCCTATCTAATGTAGATGCCAATTTGGTTGCTTCTTTTTAGTCTATGACCATTATACCATTTTTTGTTTCTATTCTCTAATTCAGTCTATTGAGTATTTAACAAAAAATACCAATTTCCTTGACTAAATTATATTATTTTCGCATTTTGTGTCCAAAGAAACTTTGAGGAGTAATCAAGATGTAGTTAGCACTGCCTGCACATAGGTGAACTAATACAAGTTAAGGGACTGCTTTTGGATTGGTATCATACACTACTCACATTTGCACATTCATTTAAATTCAGATTCAAATTTTTTGCTTAAAATTCTTTCAAAATTATTATATTATGAAGCAGCACTGAAATAAAACATTGTTACTGTGATTACAGAAGATAGAAATTATCTGGCAGAAGTCAGGTGATGCAACTAAAGACATCAGAAATTGCCAAATCATTTAAAGAGCTCATCATATTTTTAAAGCCAGGGGAGATTAGTACAAATGATACATGCTTATAAAGAAGCATCATGAGGACTCCAAATAGCTATCTGTCAAAAACACTTAGGCTAACTTTCAACAGAAGCTATTTAACTTTCAGGAATACTTAATTCAATTAAAAATCAAAAGAATAGGAGTTTAGTCAAAGTAAAGATGCAGACAAAATTCCAGTGCTTTCTCCCACCCCTGCCCCATTATAGTATCAATTCAATGTTTCAATCCTAAACATAGAAAAGAACTTACTATCCTGGTCCTGTGTTTTTTCTACATTGTGCTATATAAGATTGCACATGGACAAGAATGCTTGGGGGCGGGGGGGGGGGGGGGAATGGGGCCTCCCTGGTGGTGCAATGGGTTAAGCACAGCTCTGTGGAGCTGTCAGCAGCTGCAGCACCAGTTGGATGCCCAGGGAGATTCCCAAGTGGTGCAGCAGACCTCTCCTGCCTCGCCCACTGCTCCCCTCAGCAGTGTATTTCAGTAGATCTGCCTGTTCTGCTCCCTACTCTGTCTCTGGTGAACCCTCTCACCGCCCCACACCTCTGGCCTGCACCCCAGCTTATATGCAAAAATAAATAAATCTTTTTTTAATAAAAAGAATGCTTTGAAAAAGCCTTTAGACACCAAATATGAAGAAGAGTTAGTCAATCTTTATGAAGCTGAAGTTATAAAAATGTATCATTTACATAAATTTATTAACATATAGGTACTAAATTTTATCCATAGATTCAGAGATGCAGACTAATACATGTTGATGTCTCTTCTTCCCAATCCAAATGTGTGGGGAAGGGAGGAATGTTTTCAGAAAGGAAACTTCTTCAGAGATGTGAGGCTGTAAAGTATCACTGAAAGAAAGACTGGCAGGCATATCAGTGAGCCAAAAGCACAACCACAAGCTTAAGAGACATCCACTGTGTGGGAAGCCATCAGCATTAGAAGTTACTAGATGCAGAAAATCTTTGGAGATGTAAAATCTTTTGCATGTGGAGACTGTCACAGCTGTTGTGCTAAGACGTCAAGACAGTCATCCAGCAAGAAGTACTGCCGTGTCATCATGTTGTAGCAGAACTAAACCATTGGGAATGGATCTGGATCCCAGGTAGGAGTCTGTCAGTCCAGTATATATGTACGGGTATTCTGTCACAGAAGATAAATGTCCAAATATGATATACTAATCTCCTGGTAATCCCATCAATATTGTCAACACACTCAGTTCCCTGTCTCACAAGGAAGAACTTATAACCAGGGGAATGAGTTAATAGAAAGGACTTCAAAGAATAGTTGGTACAGTGCTATTGGAGGAATAATCAGGGAATTTAGTCAGACACATCAAAACAAGTGACTATGAAATAAGAATAAATAATAATAATCAGTTAAAGGTTTAGGTATTAAAATATACAACTTAATAAACTGAGTAATTTATTGGCACTACTGTAGAGCAAATTGGTAAACTGGAATGCGTTGCTGAGGAATTCATCCAGATCATAAAGCAAAGGTGATGAGATGTAAACTCTGAAGAAAAATTTAAGAGACCTAGTCAATAGATTCAGGAATTCTAATATTTGACTTACAGAATTTCCATAAGAGGAAAATTAAGACAAAATTGAATGGCTATGGTCAGAGAAATAGAAGCCAACATTTCTAAGAATGAGAACAGGATTCCTTTATCAAAAGTTCACCAATGCTTCCGGAAAAATAATTCTTAAGAAAAAAAAAATACAGGGCCTCCCCGGTGGTGCAGCGGTTAAGCGCTGCTCTGTGGAGCTGTCGGCAGCGGCGACACGAGTTCGACACCCGGCCGGGGAGAATCCCACATGGCACGGCAGACCTCTCCTGTCTCACCCGCTGCTCCCCTCAGCAGTGTATTTCTGATCTGCCTGTTCTGCTACCCGCTCTGTCTCCAGTGAACCCTCTCGCTGCCCCACACCTCTGGCTTGTACCCCAGCTTGTATGTATAAATAAAAAAAAATAATAAATCTTAAAAAAAAAAAATACAATTGCAGAAACATCCAAGAGAATTTTAGAACATGAAGGATACTAAGAAAACCTTTTATTTCTTTTCTTCCTCCTCTATGGATTGGTTTCCTTCTCTTTCTCTTGAGACAAGAGCATGACCAAGGGCACAGAAGGAAGGAGTGGTCCTCGGACTGAAGAAATGAACAGGCCATGAGGCCAGCAATGGATTTAAGTGGCAGTGGAGACCAGGGTCAACTATGCATAGACAAAGGGGAAAGAAGAATAAGGAGATGTTGGTGGCACTAAATGCCAGAGTAGTGGCGACCAGGTTGACATTAGTTACATACAGGAGCATTAGGGAAGAAGTAATTATATTAAGGGTAACAGGAGCCAGTTTTCTCAATGTTGGAGAATTCAGTTACAAATATGAAAAGGGGGAAGAATAGAAAGACCCATGAGCAGTTAAATTGGAATTGGAGGTATCAACATGAACTTATGTTTATATATACATATATACAAAATGGGCATGGCTGAATTTGGGTTTTAGCAGGTAAGACTTACCCAGCAGATGTCATCTAGCAAGGCTTGATTTAGAGAAGTATATTTTGTTTTTATTTGCTGCTTTTTAAAATTTATTAAGGGTCCCAGATTTAATGAATTTATAAACTACTTTGTATGTTTTTTCTAATGTACATGTAAATAATTTCTTTGTTAGAAACTACAACTTTAAAGATGATGCTTTGTTGCACTGTATAACAATAACCAGTTTTATATTTGATCCAGAAACTTTATTTCTAACAACATTTTGTTTAAAAAGATATCAATATATGTAGTTCCTTAAATGCTCTTTGGTACATTTAAGTATTTCATTGGTTCTCTCATTAACAAATAAGGTGACTAAATCTTTGACATGTATCCATTTCTTATGAGTCATGATTTCACCCTTTTGTAAAGTATGCTTTAGCAACACAAAGTGTCCTTCAGGAGGGAAAAAAATGGGCAGTGTTATCATTTCTAATAAACAGAAATTTAAAAATTTACATGTAATCTCAAAGGTTCTAGACCCTCATCAAATAGTAAAGAGCAAAGTTAAGCACTGTTACATTGCCCTAGGTTAATAGTCTATGGATGGTCCTTAGTAGCCTTTAGTATGAGATGAAAGGGTATGCTTCAGTCTCTTCTCTCTTATTTTCTAGCTTGCGGCAAAATTTTAACAGCAGGGAAAAAATAGAAAAACCTCTTATTTAATGTAACATAAAAGGAAGGTAAATTAGTAAATTAAAAATCAATATATATATGTTGGTGTAAAAAAAATACTTCTGATCAAATAATTATGTCCCAGGCCCTCTGGAAGAAGTTAAATTCACAGTAACATGAATTTGTGTCTAAAATATAAAAATCTTGAATTCTGAAACATACACATCAGACCTGAAGTGGTTTCTATAAGAATTCTAGACTTACTGGTCTACAGTATTTCATCTGTATCCGGAAGCAAAAAATAAAGTAATAAGGGCAACTTTTCAGATCAAATATCTATTTTTCATCTCCTAAAATTTCCCAATCAAATATTTTTCTGTGGCAAAACTCCAATTTTATGACTATTAAAAGATGCAAGCTTAAACTGTTTCAATTTTTTTCTTCCCTTTCATGTAGCAAATTATGGAATGCAAATATTTTCACTAGCCTAGAGGCGGGATTTAAATATTAAGAAAAAGAACTAATATTTTTGTTGTTAATGGTTCAGCTTCTAAGTGTAATGAGCCATCAAAGTTTACTGTGGAAAAGAAAAAAAGAATTTGAGGATCTAGAAAATGCCTGTGAGGAAAGTCTGAATAGAAAGAAATGGATTTCCGGCCACCTTCCCCACTCCTGGCTAAATGAAAGTTGAGAAGAAAGTAAAGAAAGTAGGTACAATAAAAGGAACCCCAGAAACTTTGGAGCATAAGAAGAGAACTTGCTGCCTGGGAAGAACAAGTGGGTAGATATCCTTCTGGACCACTGTTAGGAGGACAATTCCAGAGCTCAGAAGTCTTCCCTGGAGGGAAGATCCTCTCATCAGCAATAAGAAAGGACTTAGAACCCACTGTTTTACCTAATGATTTTTTTTTAATTTATTTAAATTTATTTATTTTAAATTTATTTATTTTTATTTATTTATACATACAAGCCGGGGGACAGGCCAGAGGCGTGGGGGCGGTGAGAGGGCTCACCAGAGACAGAGTGGGGAGCAGAACAGGCAGATCAGAAATACACTGCTGAGGGGAGCAGCGGGCAAGGCAGAAGAGGTCTGCTGCACCATGTGGGATTCTCCCCAGCCGGGCTTCGAACTCGCATTGCGTGCTGCTGACAACTCCACAGCGCAGCGCAGCGCCCAACCACTGTGCCACCAGGGAGGCCCTTTACCTATTGATTTTTGAGCAGGGATGTAGCCTTCTGGTTTACAGGATTTTACTAAGCCCTTTCTGAATAACCCAAGAAGGAAATCTCCCTTATGATTATAGTTCATGACTTCTCTAAACGCATGAAAGATGAACTCCTGGCTATTTGGTGGTGTGATAGCATTTATGGGGAAGCAGAATTCCTTGAATTCTACTGCAAGGGAAGCAGTGCAGAACTAAACAAGACCTTGTTTTGTGACTTAGGAGACTGTCCTCCATCTGAATGGATTGCAAATAGGTATAGTTCATGCTTCTAGTTATTCTAACACCTCTTGCTAATAGTTGTTACCACAACTACAGTGTATAGATCTTGAAATAGAGTACGACAAGGCATCATGGTAAAAATAATTGCAGCATGTGTAACAGATTTAATGCCTTATTGATTTTTATATAGGTTACTCAAACTACAGCAACAACAAAAGACTTGAGTAGTCTCTGGAAGCTTATAGACCTGTTTCTTGTGTTGGGTGGTCTGTGTCTTAAGAATGAAAAAGAAGCAAATGTCCCTCTCATGGACTATTATCCATCAATTCATATCTGCCTAAATTTCAATTTATGTCTTAAGTTTCCACAAATAACCAGACTAAGGAAGCATTTGTTAAATGGTGTTTGTCAAAAGAAAATAAAATTTGTATGACTATCATACAAATATAAAATTAATGCATGTCAAAGATATTAATACATTAATAAATGAGAGGCCCATTACAAAGGATTCAAAAGAAAACTTCAAAGAAGATACATCTACAAATCTAGAATATTGAGTTGAATTTGCAATACTAGCCTTTCCACAAGAGGAAAAATGTTTTCTCTCCTTTAGTTAGAATTTCATGTCTACAGACAATCATTTGCATGGTTATCTATTTTCTACAACTTAACTTTACTCTGCACAGAGTTGTAAAATATCCTAGAGACAAAGTTGCATATCCCTGTAGGTCCAGAAAATTCCCAAAGACTCTAGCACTGAGTGTATATACAATCTCTTATTCCAAAGTCTTACATTGTCCCTTACTAATAATACTTGAATGTAATTTTTAAACTGTCATAGCTGTTTGTGCAATTCTATAAGTCAAACTGAGGGTTTTGTTTTAAAGAGGGTTTTGTTTTTGTTCATCACTTTCTTTAATAGAATGTCAAGATTTTTGATAATTGTCAAAGTGTAAATGTAAGTGAGTAGGCAGAGATGATTATTTCCTGTTCTGATATGCTGTAGATACTTAACAATTTGCAAAACCTTAGGCAAGGGTAAAAAGAAAAATATTTTGTCAATCATTACTTTTAAAGTAATATTCAGTAGAAGCAACATCCTTATAAAAAGCAACAGTGTCAATAAATACTTTTGTGTGCTGTAAGATTTCTGTGAAAAACTTAAGATCAATAGGACAATTCTGTCAATTCTCAAGTTTACTGAGAGAAAATGTAGCATTTATTTCAAACTTTATTAGAGACATTTTAAAGAGAACTGGACCACCCAAATTGTCATTCTTTAAATTAGTTTTATATTCTTAGACAATTAAAAATATGTATTAAATGCTAATGTAAGTTGATATTAACTATGAATCAAAATATCAATACAATAAAGATTTTCCTTAAATATATTATGCATCATATATGCTGAAGTCTTATATGTACCAA
Source organism: Scalopus aquaticus (assembly GCA_004024925.1). Lineage (NCBI taxonomy): Eukaryota > Metazoa > Chordata > Mammalia > Eulipotyphla > Talpidae > Scalopus > Scalopus aquaticus. The sequence continues at coordinate 5,149 of PVIJ01000385.1, read as the reverse complement.
AAAGAGCTCTGGCCTGCTTTTACAATTTTAAATTCTATTTTTGTGCAAATATTCTCTCTCTATATAGAGATATATAGGTATCTATTTATCTCTCTCTATATATGGCATTCCTTATGTTACAGGGCAGGGAGAGGGGCACCCCAGAAACCCCAAACCTGCCCACTCTAAACAGGTTCTGCCATCCGCCGCATCAATACAAAACATATAGGACCTTAAGTGGAAACAAACTTTAATACAATCAGTGTACTATACAGAAGAGACAAAGAATATAGTTTCTAAATCAAGGACCCAAAGTTACCCATCACCTCTTGTGTAAAAGTCCACCCAGATGGGACTGTCCCAAAGCAAGTCCTGAAAGCCTGCCACAAGTCTAAAGCACCTTCTGGCAGGGATCCACAGAAAAGGGTCAGAAACAGCCAGACAATTCTGGGAGGAACTAAAATACCTTTTGGCAGGAACCCATACAAAAGGGTTAGAAACAGTCAGAAAGGTCTGTGAGGAAAAGAGCAAAATCAAAACCAATCAACATTGCCATTGTCAACCTCCCCACGGGTCTCTCACCTACATCCGTTTCAATCAGCCCAGGCCAGTGCAGCTTCTTTACATGTCTCTGTTCCTGTGCCTCCTCTGGCTCTCCATCCTGCTTCCTTCCTTCCCCAGTCTCCCCCTTCTTTCTTTTCTCTTCTTCAGTCTCTTATCTCTCCTGCTCAGCTCCACCCTCCCTTGGGTGGGGCAGGGAACCTGGAACACACCCTTTTTCCTGGGAACCACCGTGTTACACTTTGAATGTATTTGATGCCAAATCTTTTGGTCACAAATAAAATCCTAAATTATAGCACCAGGAAAATCAGTGGTTTTGTTTTTGAAATATTACTTGCTGATATTGTAACAGGGTGGTCCCCAGGTAAAGGGTGTGTCCCAGGTTCCCTGTCCCACCCAAGGTAGGGTGGAACTGAGCAGGATATAAGAAGCTGAAGAGAGAGACACACACAGAGGACACACACAGAGGAGACACAGAACAGAACACAGAAAATAGGAGGAGACAGAAGAAGGATGGAGAGCCAGAAGAGGCCCGAGGAGCAGAAAGACTTGTAAATAAGCTGCACTGGCCTGGACTGATTGAAATAGTTATGGGTGAGAGACGTGTGGGGAAGTTAACGATGGCTGTGTTCATTTTGGTTTTGATTATATTCTGTTCTGCTCAGAATTGTCTAATTGTTTCTGACCCTTTTGGATGGGTCCCTGCCGAAAGGTATTTTGGCTCCTCCCAGAATTGTCTGGCTGTTTCTGACCCTTGTGTGTGGGTCCCTGCCAAAAGCTGTTCTAGACTTATGGCAGGCTTTCGAGACTCGCTTTGGGCCAATCCCGTTTGGGTGGACTTTTACTCACGAGGAGTTGGATAACATTGGGTGCTTGACTTAGAAAATATATTCTTTTTCTTCTCTGTCTTTTCTAATTGTATTCAAGTCTGTTTCCACAAAAGGTCCTATATGTTTTTGCATTGATGCGGCAGATGGCAGAATCCATTTAGAACAGGGCAGTTTTGGGGGTTTCAGGGGTGCCCCCTCCCTGCCCTGTAACAATGTGACACAATTACAGTGCAGTAAAAAGTGGATATTTATTTGTATATTTTTCCAAAGAAAGTGGAGGAAATTCTCCTGACAGCTATTACAGCAGCTCTTCATCAGAATAATCTCCTTACCAGAATGCATGAAACAACAATTTCACAACGCAGTAAAGTAAATCTAGAAATCTTGAGAAGCAGTAGTCCTGGAAGGAAGAAGGTTAACACACTAAGGAAAGGCTCCACACAGCGTGTTCTCTCAGGGCATCCTCAGATATCCAGCAAAGAGAAACAAAAGCTAAATAGAAAGATAAGCCTAGCCTGCAGCCCTCTTAGAGAGTTGAAGAGACAGAATTTGGAGTTGAGGGCACCTTATGAGATTAAGACTTGAAGAGGAAAAAAAACACATAGAACTGAACCTGCAGTTCTATATGCATTTCCCTGCAAAAAGCTTGCCATTTCCAAAGCTGTAAGTAAACACAGAATTCCTAGAAACCTAGTTAGAAGTAGTGGTATGCTAAAGGGCTAGACAAAGATTTTATCAGTACTCAGTACTGAAGACATGTGGATATGTTAGGTAACAACCCCAGAGAGGTCTGCCAGTAGCTCTTAATCAAACACAATAATTCTTCAATCATCCACATGAATATTCACATGAAGTGGGATAAATAAAGCCTATAAATGGTCACAGATCAGGTCAGATCTAACCATTGAATGAGTTTTCTACAATATGTGTCATTTTTTTTCAATTTTAGAATTGCAAATAAGGAATAATAGACTTATGATAGCACTTTAAACCAGGCAGCTTCTAAATGCTTTTACTTCTTGGCCTACAACAACTTAGCAGGCAGAAACTATGACTAGACTCGTTTTACAAATGAGGAAACTGAGGTACAAAGCTGCTAAGTAATTTATCCAGAGCTACACAGCTAATAAGATATACTATTAGGATTCCATTCAGTGCTTATTCCTTACCTGCCTTATTATGCCGACTGTCTGAAATCTAATTTAAGTCCTAATTATCTGTAAAGCAATATACTTAAAGGTCATCCTAAATAACAATTCCTAAACTCAGCTGGATATCAGTCAGGTTCTGACCAAAGGGACCATTAGGGCTGTGGAAATACTCCCCGGCTCTGTGTGCACTTTTGCACTGTGCCCAGAAATAGAAAACCTTACTCAAATTGCCAATGTGTACAACATCACCAATATGTACCAATAACCACATTTTCTTCTTTGCCATGTTGGCAGTGAAAGGAATAGCAGGGAGTGAGAAATTGGTGGGGGAGGCAAACAGAAGGGAAAATAACATGTGAAAATCAATAGAATCCCAAGCGGGTAGCCTTTTGTCATTTCCATGTGTTCATCCTTTCTCTTGAGAAAACAAGGTGGCAGGTTGCCTGGGCTTGACTAGAAGTCACATGGTATTAGGCCTCTGAGATCTCCTCTTGAGGAATTATATAAAAGTCACATTAGAATGCTAGTTGTTGATTTAGAACATTTCTTACCTTCCATTCACTCCATGTATTAACTACAAATGGAAAAACTTTATCAGGATTTTCTATAACTTAAATTCAACTACAAACACACAATGGTTTCTTTGAGGTCTCTGTAGTATCTGTAGCAATTCATTACCAAAATTGAGTAATCAGCATTTCCCAAATTAAATTTATGTATAGGTATAGAGTAACCATTCTGTCTGAATATTTTCTGTTTAAATGATTGGCTTTGTAGTCAAGGACATAACCGTTGAAAATGTATTTTTTAGCAAGATGTTTTCATTGTTCATCAAGGAAACAAGGTATTCATTGTGTCCCTTGCCATCCCAGGCATAGTCAAATCTAGTCTGTGTCTGTAGGTTGAAAATCATTTTAATTATATGCTATATTCCTGTTGGAAAACAATCTACCTTATTTTATACTCTTGTTTTCCTATTCTCATTTCATGCCCTGGCCCCCAGGTAATCACAGCATTGGCTCTTACATTTGAAAAACAAGTTTAGTGAGATTAGATTTGATTTTCCTTGGTGAAAATATTGGTTCACTATAATATTATATTTATGACATTCAGAGCACAAACAGAACGTAAAGAAATCTAAGAAGCAAAGGATCCAAGAAGATAATTCTAGAAAAGCGAAATAGCTGTGTGAGCCAGACCTATCTTCAAGATCTGAAAAACAAATGAGAATATAACAATAAATGAACCACCTCCACACCCCAGGCTGGGATGTCATCAAAAAGTATTGGGGGAGGGGGGAATAAAATCATATGGGCAAAAGTGGAAAAGGACAAAACTAAATAGATGAAACCTTCAAATAACTCAGTAGCCCCTATTACATCTCTTCCCAAGGGTAGAAGGGCCATTACTGCTTATGTGGGACAGTAAAATATTCTCCACATTGTTGGATTGAACCAATCTTCTCCCTTTTGAGTGATCACAGCAAGGGTAAGTATACTAAGTGAATCAGCAAAAGAGATTGCTGGCAGGCATGCCTGCAGACATGGAGTAAAAGGTTTTTTACTCTGGGTTTTACCTGAGCAATCACATTGAGGGAAGAGAAACTTTCAGTCAACCTGGAAGAAAAGATTATCTCAGAAGTTCCCCTTCTTTTTCACCTGATTATAATTAAACATCATGGGTTAAGAAGGAAATTAGCATTTGAATACCAAGGTTGTCCAGACACCTTGATAGCTACTTTGTTCACTTGATGATATAATAAATGCTGTGACTTAGATCTCTTCTTCCCTCAGTATCTTGGTGGCACTAAAGAAGAGAAACTGGGCAAATTGTCCACCATCATTCCGTTACTATGTTGTAAGATGAGATTCGAACACAGATCTGTGTGACTTCAAAAGTGATATTCTACCCAATGCATTTGGAAAACTTTGCCTCCTTCTTGCCTTTCTCCTCAGAAATATAAACTAATTCTCCTTTCCCTTCCCCCAGGCAGGAATTCTTGAAACCAGAATATCCTTTATTTCCTTCATGCAGACTCTTAATCTAACTGTTTTCCTTTGAACATCTTCAGGAAATCCCATCTACAAAATCATGGCACTGGAAAATAGCAAAGTCAGAATGAAAGGATAAAATCCTTTCAAAATGTGCTTTTGAAAACAGGGGAAATGGACACTGTTTTTGTTTGAAGTCAAATGAATCCAGGAAGTCTGGGTTTAGATCAATTCAATGTCATTCCTCAAAATAGTGATTGTGTACCCAATTGCCAGTGATCGCCCAGAGTACTCAGACAATAGACCTCGATGCTGCCCACAGGGGACTGCTTTGGGGGGTGAAGATTGTGGAGACAGACAATGAGAAATCCTCAAGTGTCGTCCTTTACTGTCTTCATTTGCCTTCACATCAAACATCAGACACTATTAAACGGGGAAGGAAAAATTAAAATCAGTATAACGAAAGACATTTTAAGCTGTATAATAAATGATATTTCTTTTTTTTTTATTGTTATTTGTGTCTTTTACATTTTGTATTCCCCTTGGGCAGCCCACCACCAATTCACCCGTGATCCATCTCCATGGTCCCCTGTATTCTCCTCTCTTCCATTTTGTGCCCTTATCCTTCCCTCCCCCC